>CAUYQV010033646.1:0-12153 GCA_963574575.1 Galagoides demidoff | reverse complement strand
GATCAAGGTCATATGCCAACTGCTTCGGGGTCTTCAATGATAACTATAATCCACATCTCATCTTTTACCTCAAGGAGAGGACAAGGTGAGATGGCTGTGGTGATCATTTGGAGACAGGAACACCAATAACCATTATACAGTTATAGGACGGAAGATGTGTACCAGGTTGTCAAAGCGGAAAGGAAGAGTTGGGAGATTCAAAGCAGATAGAAATGACACGGTTTCGTGGGTCTGTGGGGATGACTCACAAAGGATTTATCATCTGTGACAGGTTTGGAGGAGGGAGAATTTGGTAGGCAGATAGTAGGGTGGGAAGTTCAGGCAAAAGGCGAAGCGTGAATTAATTGGAAAGTGTGACTAATTATCAAAGATGGGTATATCTGTGGGAGCCCGGGGAAATTGCATTTGACTGTTCCATAAAGAATAATAGAGAAAATGCAGGGCATTTAAGTCATGGTCTTTTTGCCAAGGGCACGTGCTGCCACTTCCCGAGAGGTTATTTTCAATTTGGTAGGAACTGGAAAATCACAAGTGGTTTTTATGTAAAGTGACTTACTATTATTCAACTGTGTGGAGGTTTGATTTAGGCATAAAGAATCCGAGGATGGAGAACCAATTATGTGGTTATTCCAAGATTTAATTCAAGACAGAAAGAGGGGCTTTAGAGTTGTAGCTTTGGAAATAGAAAAAGAGGAAGACTGAGTAAACAAATCCATGCAGTTAAACCCTAGCCATTTCACAATGTACACATTGTTCTTACAACCTAGATTTAATTTATAATTATTAATGCAATGCGTTAGAGAGTCACCTACACACATATGACTTTTTAAATAATTCTGGGTAATTCTTTCCTCTGTGGCTTTGTACATGCCACCTCTGTCCAGAACGCCCTTCTCTCTAGCTCAGATGTTGTTTCTCAGAATTTGACTCTTTCAGGCAAACTGTTGTCCCGTCTAAATCTCTTGGCAGTATTTTCATATCTCTAATATTTGGCTATGCATGATAATTTAATGGAAAGCATATCTGTTCAACGGACGGATACACTAACTGTTAAATCAGGATCCATAAAATAGTTGTCGGTAAACCCGGGAGAAATTGATTTCTTTATAATAATTACTAAAAGTGCTTATGTCCAAATCTTTTTTCCTCTGAAGAATTTAAAGTAGTCATATATTAAAAGATGAATTTTAGATTTTCAAATAAGATAGATATTAATCAGCTATAAACAGTAATGCTGACATTTATTTGAAAAGATTTGTTTTTATTAGATTTCTTTCCATATTACCATTCTAGCGTCCCTGACAGTGCATGGTTTACAGACCAGAAAAGCCTGGTTCAATCTGGGTGTCCTGGAAGAGAGATGTGTTTCAATTCGGCATCATAGCTGCACAGTGTTAACAGGCCGCACTGGACCATCAGCTGGCATCAGTGAAAGCTCACTGCTGTGCTGTATTTGTCCACAACCATGTTTTTCTCCATTGAAAAGAAATCAATTTTAAGCTGAATTTTGGAATCCATGAATCCGAGAATTAATAATTGTAAGAAATCTTGAGGACGGCTCAGCGCCTGTGGCTCAATTGGCTAAGGCGCCAGCCACGTACACCTAAGGTGGCAGGTTCAAATCCCCAGCCCGGCCCGCCAAACAACAATGATGGCTGCAACCAAATGGCCGGGCATTGTGGTAGGTGCCTGTGGTCCCAGCTACTTGGGAGGCGGAGGCAGGAGACTCGCTTGAGCCCAGGAGTTGGAGGTTGCTATGAGCTGTGATGCCATGGCACTCTACCCAGGGGGATAGCTTGAGGCTCTGTCTCAAAAAAAAAAAAAAGTAGTTAGGACTAAAAGTATGTGCTACCATGCTTGGCTAATTTTTATTTTTTAGAGAGATAGGATCTTGCTATGTTGCACAGGCTGACCTCAAACTCCTGGTCTCAAGTGATCCTCCTGTCTTAGCCTTCCAAAGTCTTAAGGTTATAAGCATGAGCCAATGTGGGTGGCCTGTTTAAATTTTCTTAACATACATGTGGTACCTTCCCTTTTCTTTCTTTCTTTTTCTTCTTTTTTTTTTTTTGAGACAGAGTCTTACTTTGTTGCCCTGGGTAGAGTGCTATACTGTTACAGCTCACAGTGACCTCTCTTGCCTCAGCCTCCCAAGTAGCTGGGACTATAGGTGCCTGTCACAATACATGGCTATTTTTAGAGACAGGGTCTCCCTCTTGCTCTGGTTGGTCTTGAACCCATGAGCTCAGGCAATCCACGCACCTATCTCCCAGAGTGCTAGGATTATGGGTGTGAGCCACTGTGCCCGGCCTGCACTCCTAGCCTCTTTCTTCTTTTTTAAGTCAATAGGTGGTAACTGGGTAGGTGAGGGAAGATTTTTTTGTCCCCTTCCTTTGTCTTTTGTATACTCACACTAAATGTCCCTTCATCTCCCTTCCAATTATACCACACTCTGATCATCTGGTATATCCTCAGCATATTTTACTTATATGCCCTATATTCTGACTAGACTAGAGCCTCTGAGATGCTTAGTTTTTTCCTCCTTAACCTACCCAAGAGCCAGGATAGAACAATCCATAATTGATTGACTAGTTCACAATTCAGACTTATGCTACTTCATTACTCTTTGGTGTAAAGCTTAAATCGCTATGCATGTTCTAAAAGTAAGTCAATGTTATTTAAGAATACAATGAACAAGACTTACCACCTGTTTTCTCATGTGGGAGGTACAGAAGTCAGCTTCCGGCCAGTCATGGTGACTCACAATTATAATCCTAGCACTCTGGGAGACTGAGGCAGGGGAATTGCCTGAGGAGTTTGAGACTAAGCCTGAGCAAGATCAAAACCCTATCTCTAAAAATAGCTGGCAATGTGGCAGGTACATGGAGTCCCAGCTACTTCGGAGGTTGAGGCAAAAGAATGACTTGAGTTCAAGAGTTTGAGTTTCTGTGAGCTGTGACACCAACGCACTCTACCAAGGGTGGCTAAGTGAGACTCTATCTCAAAAAAAAAAAAAAAAAAAAAAAGAAAGAAATAAAATAGTCAGCTTAATATATCATACCTGATATATCAAACTTTGCCTTTTGTAGGGAATCAAAGATGTCATTTCTCTCAGGCAGATCTGGAAAGAGGGCCTCCAGTTTCTCCACATATTGGCTGTCCTTTAAGGTTGCTTTCCCAATTTTAAGATCCATATTGACACAGTCCAAAATGATGGTTCCTGCAGAGAAGGGAGATAGCAAAACTCTAATCCTATGAGCCTCCATGCATAACCTCTACATGACCTTTAAACCAAGTAGACACAACACAGAAGATGTGTATGGCAAACTAACTAAAAGCAAATTGAGAAACTGGGATTGACTATGTCCTGAATAAGACCTCCCAAATCCAAACTAAAATGTAGGCAAGGAAATGGGGAAAAGGCAGAAAGAAAGAAATCCTAGACACCTCAATACACAGAGAGTTTGTAACTTAGAGAGATAATATCTCTTCAGTAGGCCAAATTCCGTTAGAGAATGTTATACACAGTAAGTTGAGTTGTCTAACTAGAAAAGACATTCTAGTTCAACTTTCTCTCTACATTTTTTTTTTTTTCAGTTTTTGGCTGGGGCTGGGTTTGAACCCACCATCTCCAGCATATGGGGCCAGCACCCTGCTCCTTTGAGCCACAGGCGCTGCCCTTCAACTTTCTCTCTCTTTTTTTTTTACAAAAAGAAAAAATGAGAACAAGAAAGGTTAAGAGATTTGCTCAAGGTCATATAACTATTTCTAGAGGAACTGGTATTAAATCCATTTCTTGCTTCTCTGCCTCATCCTCCTTCAATTATACAATGATACTTCTAAGAAGCTTCTAGGTCTGTTGCCCTGTGCTTTCCTTTTGTTTTCTCCAACAAATTATCCCATATGCCTTTATTTTATTTTTATTATTAATTTTTTTTTGAGACAGAGCCTCAAGCTGTCACCCTGGGTAGAGTGCTGTGGCGTCACAGTTCATAGCAACCTCCAACTCCTGGGCTCAAGTGAGTCTCCTGCCTCCACCTCCCAAGTAGCTGGGATTACAGGCACTTGCCACAACACCCAGCTATTTTTTGGTTGCAGTCATTGTTGTTTGGCGGGCCCAGGTTGGATTCGAACCGGCCACCTTAGGTGTATGTGGCTGGTGCCTTAGACATTTGAGCCACAGGTGCCAAGCCCCATATACCTTTAAACAAAAGCCTAATTGTCCCCCACAAATAATCCCACTCTTTGGTATGAGCTCAATGTCTTTGAGAGGATATGATTAGGCTGGAGGAGTCTAGACTTTTCCACTTTCCCTTCTCAGAAATGGAAAGAGAAGCATTAGGTCTCAATCTCAAAGCTGCCCTCACCGTGCAGAAGAGCTGCGGTTTGCCTGTCCAAGATCTCTGGCGCCCCCTGCAGGATTCTCTCAGTCACTAGGGTAGCGCAGGACCCCACCAACTCCACTGAAACATGGCAGGAAGGGCAGCGCTTCTGTTCTATTGGTCGATGGTCTAGCACCTCTGCCACTACCTCCTCCAGGGCGGCATCACTTCTGTCGAGGGGGAGGAGATGGGGTAAAGAGAAAGAAAGGTAGGTAGGGGTACTCCAACTGCTTCTAACCTCTCCTAAAATCTCTATTCCACCCATAAAGGAAAATGCAAACACTCAGACCTTTGGTCACTTCTACCACTGCCTTCTCTCAATTTTTTCATGTTATAACTGAAGTCATCTTTAAATAGCATTTAAGTTAATTTTGTAGAGTATTTACTGTAAACATAGTAGAACCTCCATAGTTGACCACATCCCACATTGACTACTTCCTTAAGATGACACAATTTGCAAAAACCGGACATACACCACATATACTCAATAGAAGTGCCTTATGTTGACCAGATTGTTACAGAGGTTCTACTATATCTTATTTACACATCTGTTGTCTTATAGGGCTGCTTTTCCTTGATAACCAATAACTAAATATTTCCTGTTTCTTCAGTCTACTCAATATTACAATTCCAGGCAGGTCACTGTGGCTTCCAGCTCAACTCCTATCCGTGCCCTTGCTTTCAGCTTTCTCTCTCTTTTTTTAAAGAGTATGTTGAGAGTCTCACTATGTCACCCTCAGTAGTGTGCCATGGCATCACAGCTCAAACTCTTGGGCTTAAGCGATTCTCTTGCCTCAGCCTCCCAAGTAGCTGGGACTACAGGCCCCCACCACAACACCTGGCTATTTTTTTGTTGCAGTTGTCATTGTTGTCTAGCAGGTTCAGGCCAGGTTTGAACACTGTGCCCTAACCACTGAGCTGCTTTCAACTTTCTGTTACTGCCTTGTTGTAGGCCCTCAATGTCTCTCATCTGAACTGTTCCAGTAGTCTCAACCAATCACCTGCTTCCAATCAAGAGCCCTCTGAAGCTGTACTTCACTAAGCTGCCTGAATCATCACTTGAAAAAAGCAAATTTGATTGTTAGGACATGGAATAAATAGAATTACAATAGTTCCCTATTGCCTAAAATAAAGTCTGATCTCCTTAGAAAGGCCAGCAGGCCTCTAGGATCTATCCCCTGCCTGCCTCTTTAGTCTTATCTTTTTCTATGGACTATTTCTTCATGTTTTATGCTCCAGTTGTGCAAAACAAATTCCAGTTGCCTAATTCACCATGCTATTTCATGCCTGCCTGCATTTGCTTCTATTAATTCCTTCTGCCTGGAATGCCTTTCCTAACCACTTTCCTGCTCCATTCACTAAGCAAGCACTTAGTCCTCTTTTCAGACTTGAGAGCAAGGTCAACTCTGCTAGGAAACCTTTCCTGCCAATCTTGGCTCCTCTCTGGTATAATGAACCACTATGCCCTCATGTACCTACTGTCCCTAGAGTTGACAGTTATCACTTAATTCTAATACCCATTACAATGATCTGTTTGCTTAGTTCCCTTTTTCTGACTGGAAGGTCGAGAACAGGGACTCTGTCTTACCATCATCCTCTAAATAAAAATTTATTAATGGAGTGAATGTGTAAATGCATTAATGCTTTTATGCTATACTTTATCAGTTTTCTGCTATAAAAATAGTGTGTAAAAAAATACACACTTTATTATTAGTAGGAGCGAGACAGACTTAGGAAGTCTCATGCTTGTCTTGCTCTTTTGGCAGTTTCTTCCAGTCCTAAATTAGGGATAGGATTATTATAGATGTGTATACTTGTTAAAGAGATACTAATGAGATTTTTTTTTTTTTTTGAGACGGAGCCTCAAGCTATCCCCCTGGGCAGAGTGCCATGGCATCACAGCTCATAGCAACCTCCAACTCCCGGGCTCAAGCCAGTCTCCTGCCTCCACCTCCCAAGTAGCTGGAACTACAGGCGCCCGCCACAACACCCGGCCATTTTTTGGTTGCAGCCATCATTGTTGTTTGGCGGGCCCAGGCTGAGGATTCGAACCCGCCACCTTAGCTGTACGTGGCTGGCGCCTTAGCCGATTGAGCCACAGGCGCCGAGCCCTAACGAGATATTTATAGATTCTATCATAACAAATTATTCTAAAATCATAAGAGTTTATGCAGGAAATACTTGTGCTAACTTTTACAAATGAAAAATACAGGCTTGGCGCCTGTTGCTCAAGTGGCTAAGGCACCAGCCACATACACCTAAGATGGCAGGTTCAAATCCAGCCCTGGCCCGCCAAACAACAATGACAACTGCAACCAAAAAATAGCTAGGCGTTGTGGTGGGCGCCTACGGTCCTGGCTACTTGGGAGGCTGAGGCAAGAGACTTGCTTGAGCCCAGGAGTTGGAGGTTGCTGTGAGCTGTGATGCCACAGCACTCTACCCAGGGAAACAGCTTGAGGCTCTGTCTCAAAAAAAAAAAAAGAAAGAAAATACAGTTGCAGGCTTGGCGCCTGTAGCTCAAGCCCCTAGGGTGACAGCCATGTATACCGGTGTTTGGCAGGTTCGAATCCAGCCAGGGCCTGCCAAACGACGACAACTACAACAACAACAACAACAAAAAAACAGCCAGGCATTGTGGTGGGTGCCTATAGTCTTAGCTACTAAGAGGCTAAGTCAAGAGAATGGCTTAAGCAAGAGTTGGAGGTTGGCTCGGCGCCTGTGACTCAATCAGCTAAGGCGCCAGCCACATACACCTAAGGTGGCGGGTTCAAATCCCCAGCCCGGGTCCGCCAAACAACAATGATGGCTGCAACCAAAAAATGGCCGGGCGTTGTGGCAGGCGCCTGTGGTTCCAGCTACTTGGGAGGCGGAGGCAGGAGACTCGCTTGAGCCCAGGAGTTGGAGGTTGCTGTGAGCTGTGATGCCATGGCACTCTACCCAGGGGGACGGCTTGAGGCTCTGTCTCAAAAAAAAAAAAAAGAGTTGGAGGTTGGTGTGAGCTGTGATGCCATAGCACTCTACTGAGGGCAACATAATGAGACTCTGCCTCAAAAAAAAAAAAAAGAAAGAAAGAAAAGAAAAAGAAAAATACAGTAGCAAACATTTTTCTTTTTCTTTCTTTTTTTTTTTTTTTGAGACGGAGCCTCAAGCTATCCCCCTGGGTAGAGTGCCATGGCATCACAGCTCACAGCAACCTCCACCTCCTGGGCTCAAGCCAGTCTCCTGCCTCAGCCTCCCAAGTAGCTGAGACCACAGGTGCCCGCCACAACGCCTGGCCATTTTTTGGTTGCAGCCATCATTGTTGTTTGGCGGGCCCGGGCTGGGGATTCGAACCTGCCACCTTAGGTGTATGTGGCTGGCGTCTTAGCCGATTGAGCCACAGGCGCCGAGCCGCAAACATTTTTCAAAGCTTCCTATTACATAAAATCTTAAAATAATGATACCAAAGGCAGACTGAAATGATTTCTGAGCTATCCTTTAGTTTCAACTCTCCATGTTCTATTTTTTTTATTATTATCGTATATGTCTTTTTTTTTTGAGACATATTTTTGCTATGTTGCCCTCAGTAGAGTGCCATGGCCTCACAGATCACAGCAACCTCAAACTCTTGGGTTTAAGCTATTCTCTTGCCTCAGCCTCCCAAGTAGCTGGGACTATAGGCACCTACCACAATGCCTGGCTATTTTTTTTTTGTAGCTGTCATTGTTGTTTAGCTGGCTCCAGCTGGGTTTGAACCCACCAGCCTGGGTATATGTGGCTGGCACCCTACCCACTGAGCTACGGGCACTGCCCCTTTCTTCCTCTTTATTTCTCACTCATCAGAGTCACATAGTACATGATAACTATCAAATTGATTTTCTTGGCTTGGTGCCTGTGGCTCAAGCGGCTAAGGTGCCAGCCACATACACCAAAGGTGGTAGGTTCGAATCCAGCCCGGACCCACCAAGCAACAATAATGGCTGCAACCAAAAAAAATAGCCGGGCATTGTGGTGGGTGCCTGTGGTCCCAGCTACTTGGGAGGCTGAGGCAGGAGACTAGCTTGAGCCCAGGAGTTGGAGGTTGCTGTGAGCAGTGAAGCCATAGCACTCTACCCATGGGGCTCAGCTTGAGGCTCTGTCTCAAAAAAAAAAAAAAAAAAAAAAATTGATTTTCTTCTACTTACTTGGGTAAGACATGATGGTCGACAAGTATGAGGATGAGTTGGCCAGCCTGGTGCAATGCATGGAGGTCAATCTCATCCCGAAAAATCAAGATGGCCTCTGGAATGTTAACCTTATGAAGGAAGAAGACGTTGTCACCTCGTAGAGGTAGCTCAGAACGTTTTATGTTTAAAACTGGCACAAAGACTTCCTCTGCCTCAGTTGTCTGAAAAGGAAAGTGAAAAGATGGTATCATGTTTTAGAATAGATGGGGAATAGTAACAAGACTATTGCGACCAAAGGAAACACAATCTTGGGTAAGTTACCACATTTTTCAAAACCACAGTTACCCAGTCTATGAAAATAAAAGGAAGACTCTTGCCCTTCTTCCTCTTTAACAAAAACATGAAAGTCAACAAGAAAGACCTTTTTTTTGAGACAGAATCTCATTCTGTTACCCTGGGTAGAGTGCCTAGGTGTCATAGCTCACAGCAACCTGGTTCAAGCAATCTTCCTGCCTCAGCCTCCCAAGTAGCTGGGACTACAGATGCCCAGCTAGTTTTTCTATTTTTAATAAAGATGGGATCTCACTCTTGATCAGTCTGGATCTCCTGGGCTTAGGCAACCCATCTACTTCAGCCTCCCAAAGTGCTAGGATTATAGGTGTGAGCCACTGCCTTCGACCAAGACCTCTTCTAGATGCAATGCTGCAGAGAAGGATTAGTTCTTAAGAGCAAGAGGAAGACCCACTATATCACTGATATCTATACATGTAAGAAACTCAATAAAAAACTGTTTATGATGTACAAATCCCTTATTTATACTTATATTTATTTTTTATTCACAGCAACATTGAAAAATAGTATCATTTCAGCTTTTACAGACAGTGGCATGAGACTCAGCAAAGTTAAGGGATTTTTTTTTTTTGTGACAGAGTCTCATAATGTCGTCTTCGGTAGAGTGCTGTTGAGTCACAGCTCACAGCAACCTCAACCTCTTGGGCTCAAGTGATTCTTTTGCCTCAGCCTCCCAAGTGGCTGAGACTACAGGCGCCCACCACAACAACTGGCTATTTTTTTTTTTTTTGGTAGTTGTCGTTGTTGATTTTAGCTGGCCCAGCCCTGGTTTGAACCCGCCAGCCTCTATGAATGTGACTGGCACCCTACCCACTAAGCTATGGGTGTCAAGCCAAGTGGTTTATTTTATTTTATTGAGACAGAGTCTCACTATGTCACCCTTGGTAGAGTGCCGTGGAGTCATAGCTCAAACTCTTGTGCTAAAGTGATTCTCTTGCCTCTACCTCCCAAGTAGCTGGGACTATAGGTGCCTGCCATAATGCCCAGTTGTTTTTTTTTTTTGTTATAGTTGGCCCAGGCCAAGTTCGAACCACCAGCCCCAGTTTATGTGGCTGGCACCCTAACCACTGACCTACAGGTGCCAAGCCAAAGTTAAGGGATTTAACTTAATGAGCGCTAATGCTGGTAAGTGACAGAGCTATGTCAATAACCACTATGAATCTAAATCTTTGCATTCTAAGGAACTCAGGTACTTGTGGGTTTTTGCTTTTTGTTTGTTTGTTTGAGACAAGGTCTGGGTCTATCACCCATCTAGAACACAGTGGCATCATCATAGCTCACCTCAAATTCTTGGGCTCAAGCAATCTTCCTGCCTCAGCCTGATACTCACCTTTGCTAGGTAAAAAGCCAGGGCAAGAGCAGACACCATGGAGTCCAGGTCGCAGGCTTCATTTCCTAGTACAACATGTAGAGGTCGGGACTCCTGAAGAGGAAGAATAATGGGAAACTAACAAAACCACTTCTATCTGTTTCATTTTATGTTACACTCGTGGGGCTTCATATACTACCACCTGTTGATCTTCAAACCTGTTAATCTTCAAAGAAGAGGCAGGTCAGATGATCTTACGGGTCCTCATTTCATAGACAGCTTATTAGCAGAGAGGGCATTAATGTTTTAGCTAAACCTTAAGCATTCCATACACATCCAATTGGTAGAAAAAGTGCCCATTCCTCAAACTGTGGCTTATGGAAGAATAGTAAATAATCCACTGGTTTCTTATGCTGCTTTGAGCACTCAAATAGCCAAAAGTAGAGCACTTGTGGTAGCTTATACATTCAAGCCACACTCTTGAGTATATAGATCCTGATTGTTTTTTTTTTTTTTTTTTTTTTTTGAGACAGAGTCTTACTATGTCGCCCTTGGTAGAGTGTCACAGCTCATAGCAACCTCAAACTCTTTGGGCTTAAGTGATTCTACTGCCTCAGCCTCCTAAGCAGCTGTGACTACAGGCTCCCACCACAATGCCCACTATTTTTTGGCTGTAGTTGTCATTGCTGTTCGGCAGGCCCAGGCTGGGTTTGAACCCGCCACCTTTGGTGTATGTGTCTGGCATCCTAGCCTCTTGAGCCACAGGCACCGAGCAGACCCTGGTTGTTTTTATTCCCTTTTGTTTTTATTTGTTCTTACTTCACAGCTCACAGCAACCTCCAACTCCTGGGCTCAAGCGAGTCTCCTGCCTCAGCCTCGAACCTGCCATCTTAGGTGTATGTGGCTGGCGCCTTAGCCACTTGAGCCACAGGCGCCGAGCCGTTTGTTTGTTTGTTTTTGAGACAGCCTCACGCTGTCGCCCTGGGTAGAGTGCTATGGCATCACTGCTCACAGCAACCTCCAACTCCTGGGCTTAAGTGATTCTCTTGCCTCAGCCTCCCAAGTAGCTGGGACCACAGGCACCTGCCATAACGTCCAAATATTTTTTGGTTGCAACTGTCATGGTTGTTTGGTGGGCCCGGGCTGGATTCGAACCCACCTGCAATAGTGGGCATTGTGGTGGGAGCCTGTAGTCACAGCTGCTTCGAACCCACCTGAGCCTTTTTATTCCCATTTCTATAATAATAAAAAGAATGTAGGTTCCATGCTTGTATCTCAAGTGACTAAGGCACCAGCCACATACACCAGAGCTGGCGGGTTTGAATCTAGCCTGGGCCCGCTAAACAGTGACAACTATAACCAAAAAATAGCTGGGCATTGTGGTGGATGCCTGTAGTCCCAGCTACTTGGGAGAGAGAGAGAAGCAAGAGAATCACCTAAGCCCAAGAGTTGGAGGTTGCTGTGAGCTGTGACACCAAGGCACTCTACTGAGGGCAACAAAGTAAGACTGTCTCTAAAAAGAAAAAAAAAAAAAAAGAAAGAAAAAGAATGTAGCTCAGCACCCATAGCATAGTGGTTACAGGGCCAGCCACATACACTGAAGGTGGCAGGTTTGAAGCCAGCCCAAGCCAGCTAAACAACTGCAACAAAAAAATAGCCAGGCTTTGTGGCAGGTACCTGTAGTCCCAGCCTACTTGGGAGGCTGAGGCAAGAGAATTACTTAAGCCCAAGAGTTTGAGGTTGCTGTGAGCTGTGACTCTTGTCTCAAAATAAAAAAAAAATAAGAAAAAGAATGCTTACTCTTCTCATGAGAAAAGACTTTGAAAATAGGCTCAGCGCCTGTGGCTCAATCGGCTAAGGCGCCAGCCACGTACACCTAAGGTGGTGGGTTCGAATCCCCAGCCCGGGCCCGCCAAACAACAATGATGGCTGCAACCAAAAAATGGCCGGGCGTTGTGGCGGGCGCCTG
>CAUYQV010033645.1:0-16564 GCA_963574575.1 Galagoides demidoff | reverse complement strand
ATTCTATTGGTCCTGGAGTGGTGGTTCCCTCCTGTAACCCTAAAACTCTGAGGAGCAGAAGCCTGTGGAAAAAAGCAACTGGGCATTATGGAGCAGAGGGCCGGGGGAGGGCACCTCTACTCCAAAACACTCAGGAGGCTGAGGCAATAGGATCTCTTGAGAGCAGGAGTTTAAGATTGTGGTTAGCGACAGTGACATCAGGGCACTCTACCTGAAGTGAAGGAGCAAGACTCTTACTCAAGGAGAAAAAAAATAAATCCCGGATCAATGGTAAGGAACAATGCGTCTTCAATGTTAATTCACAGTAGTGTGAGCGTGAGCAAGGAGATAGGGTTGACTGTATCTTCAGACACTGTCACTACCTGGGTAATTGTTATGAAAGGAACATTTAGAGCATATAAGGTTTTGGAAAACACCTTCTAGTAGCTTTATTGAAATATGTAGTTCACCCTTTTCAAGAGTACCATTCTGTGTTACTTAGGATATTCACAGAATTGTAGAGCTATCATCACAGTCTAAGATCAGAATTTTTCCTTCTCTCTCCATCCCAAGAAAGTTAATAGTGGCTAGCTGTCTCTATCATCTTCACCACCCTCCCCCATGCCCTGAAATCCTAGCATGCATTGTTTGGACTTGTAGTGATGTTTCCTTATACATTCTATCATCGCATATGTGGTCTTTTGTAACTGGGTTTTCCCTCTTATTATGTTTCTAATGTTCATTCGCATCATAACATAAATATGCATTTCATTCCTTTTGAAAGTTAAAAAATATTCCATCCTATGAACATAGGAAATTTTACCTATCCAATCATCTGTAGGTCCGATTTACACCACTGAAGAAGTTCCCTTGTAGTCTTAGTTTCTTTAGTGATTCTCACCTTCAAGCAATACCTTTTCTGTGTCTCTTGACAAAATCATTTGCTTTTTATTCTTTGTTTTATTATTGTAGAACAAAAGAAAGTATTCTGATTAGTTGAGGTTCCCTTCTTGAACCAGATTCTATTACTGATATGAAATCAAATTTGGTGAACATGTTTATAATATATTGTCTGCTACCAGCCTTTTGCTGCACATTTACACTTATTGCTTATGTAAGTTAGAATATGTTTCCCCTCTTTGCCACAGAACAATACAGTGGTAGTAGAAGCATTTTGCTAGCCATTGCAACATGCTTAGCTCGACTGATCCTCCTGAATTGATTATGCTCGTTAGTTGAGTATACTGGCACATGTCACTACTACTGTCTAATCTTTGCTTTTTTATTTTTATTTTATTGGACCACTGTGGACTCCTTTCATTGCTGTCTGGTCCACACCTCTCACTTCTAGTGATCCTACTGCCTGGGCCCCTTAAAGTGCTAGGATTATAGGTGTGAGCTTCGGTTCTCATTCATACTTTGACTTTGATGATGGTTTCTCCCTATTTTCATAACAGATAATAACCTGTAGTTTAAAAATAATGTTTTTGTTCAGATATAAGTAACACACTCCAAAATTCACGTATTTAAAGTATACAGTTGAAGACTATACTTTCAGGGATATTCTTTTTTTTTTTGTGAGTGTCTTTTGATATTTTTTTTAATTAATTGAAAGCTGTATACATTAATGCAAACATGAGTACATTGTGCTGTTTTCATATGCAATTTGAGATACTTTCATCAAGTTGGTTAACATCAATTTCATGTCATTTGCTTAGTCATTGTATCAAAACATTTATATTCTAGTTCTAGAAAAGTTCACTTGTAACCTTCTTAGACAGATATATAGGTGATCTTTCTGGTCACCCTCCCACCACCCAAGCACCCTTCTGTCCTCCCCTTCCTCACCCCCTCCCCATTTACTTGGGCTAGAATTAAATTGTATCTTTCGTTTGAGAGCTATAGATTAGTTTCATAAAAGGGCTGTGTACATTGGATACTTTTTCTTCCATTCCTGAGACACTTTGCTAAGAAGCACATTTTCCAGTTTCATCCATGTAAACATGAAGGAGGTAAAGGCTCCGTTTTTCTTTAGGGCTGTATTAGTTTTTAAAAGATATAATATTATTAAGAAGAGTTAATAAGAAATATAGTTGCTACTTTATATTGCTTAACATTTTGTCACGTTTAGCAAAATAAGCTTTAATTAAAACTAAGAATCAGTGTAATTTTTCAGCCAGTTCAAAATAGTATTAATCTAACTGAATTCATTTACCAAAAAGAGAATGCTTTCTAAATTCTAGCATAGTCAATACTATAATATAATCTCAGTTTCTTTTTATTTTTCAACAGAAGGTAACCATAACGAAGATTGTTAGATAAGTTCTCATGATTTGTATCTTATTAGGTTTCCTGGGATAAGTCAACATTTACAAAATTAGATTTTTAAAATTCTTTTAGTCTATATTTTGGATATTTTTACCTCAATCAAGTAAAAGATGCTTAATTACACATTCTTGTAAAATGAACCAATTTAAAGTTCTTACTTCAGCCCCCAAATATTGCTATATTACTGTTGAAATAGTTTGCAATTTTTTTGATATAAGCACTTGATATACTTGTCAGCACAATAATTGAGAAGAAATATTAACACTTTAAGATACTATTTAGAACAAATAATTTATATATTAAAAAGAATTCTGATTCAATAATTCTTTTAACTTTCCAATCTCCTTATCATACTAATTTAAATAATCAAAAATGATCTAGTTAATACTCTTGTAGAAATATTTTCTTCAAAATATTAAGTTTTTCTCTATGTTCTCATAGAAAAAACACTCATATACTTAACTTTTCTTTTAAAATTATGTATCAAAAGATTGTCTTTTTAAAATTATTTTAAAATTATTAATAACTATCAATAATTAATTAAATTGTGTTACTTTTAAAAGACACCTACAAAAACATATTTGGAATTCATTGTTAGTTACTGAATTATTCCATTAAGAAGAAATAGAAAGTTAAAATACTTAGGGAAAAAAAATCACTACAAGGCTGGCATAGTGGCTCATACTTATAATCCTATCATTATGGTAGGCTGAGGTGGGAGGATTACCTGAAGTCAGGAGTTCAAGACCAACTTGAGCAACATAGTGAGAGCTTATCTCTGTAAAAATAAGAAATGTAGCTGGGCATGGTGACGTGGGCCTGTAGTCCCAGCTACTTAGGAGGGTGAGGCAATGGGATTGCTTGAGCCCAAGAGTTTGAGGTTATATTGCGCTATTATGATGCCACAGTCGCATGGGAAACAGAGTAGAGACTCTGTTTCAAAAAACAAAAAACAAACAAAAAAATCCAAAGAAAAATCACTACACTCAATTGTACATTATTGCTTTCAAAATATTTAAAATTCATTTAAAATTTCATTTGCTTTGCAAACTATTTCATATTATTTGGACCTAAATGGTATGTGGATTACAAGTAATAACTCGAGACATATAAAATATTTCAAATGTATTCAAAGCTTCAAGCAGTTATCCAAAGCTAATTTTGTCTAGAACTATCTGTTCTATTTTGCAAGTATATTCTTTAGAAGAACATTAGTCCGAATTCAGGTAAAAAGTGGAAAATAAAACTAATTTTAGTAACTCATTTCTTATCAAGCAACAATTAATTTTGATCTCTCAAAACATAGTCCTAAATGTATTATTTAGATCAATGTTTACCATCCTAACTTATATCCCTAAGGAGAAAAGACAACAATATATTTCCATGAGTAAAGAGTTATACTTCATAGATACCCTTTTGTAGAAAATTAATATATAGAGAGAAAATTAATATAGGGAAATAATTCTTTTAACAAGGATGAGTGTTCCAGAATTAGTTTGCTCACTTACTGGCAGTATGACTTTTTGTTTTCTTAAGCTATGTAATGTCCCAGTACCTTCACCAATAAACTTATGGTGACAATACAAACACTTGAGAGTTGATAGAAAATCAAACAAGGTAGGAAAATCTCTTGACACAGTGACTGTCAATGAGTGATAAATTTAGTTATCATATTCATTAATTTTTTTTTTTACCATTTATCACTTTTAGATTTTGTCCTAGAAAAAAATCTTTCAACAAGAAGACTTTCATTGGCTATTATTAAGTAAGTAAATACACAGAAATATTTTATTTTCAAAATTGCCCATATATGGTAAAGAAAGAAGATATCCAATAATATTAAAAGCTCATTGACAATTTAGACACAGACAAATTTAAAAATCATCTAAAATAATCTAATTAATTTTTTTCTTTAATGACATTTAAAAAGAATGCCCTATTGTGAATAGTGAGAGATTTATAAAGAAATTAGTTATGAGAAAATACATTGCTTATCTAGATTTAATACTTTTGTACAACACAAATTACTCCTTCAAATCATGAATATTTAAATGCACATGTTAAAGGGTAACAAGAGTTTAGGCACTTTGGATAGCCTTATTGGACTTATTTTCTTCATCTGCAAGTAGAGTTTTTATTAGTTCTTAGGTCATTGAGTAATTTTGGCAATGACATAAACCATGCATAAACTCATAATACATTGCCTGACTTTTCATAAGCCCTCAATATACTACTATTTTTTATATCTAAAATTGTTCAGTGAAAATAATTCTCTAACTTTTTAATTTCACACTTTTTTCTCTCATAGGTATAAGGGTTTAAAACATTTTACAGATGTTTCAACTTTTAACTCCTAACAATCAATCTCATGAATTCAGGTGAGTACGTTCCATTTGAGCAAGCTTGCTTCCAGTGAAAGTTGAAAAGTGTATGTGACCTGTAAATGTTATCAGAAACAGTAACTCCACTTGACAAATGGCCTAATCACTCTACTCTAGATCAACACATTTTTCTTGTTGTAATAAAATGTCTCTTCTAAGAGTGCATATGGATTTTAACTTTCCTGAATTTCTGTAAATTTTTTAGCTACTTTATAATGTAACTTTGTCCTGGAAAACTGGTATGTTCCACAAGGTAAATGCTCACCCTATTTTGCTACATGCCACACAAAAGTCACTTTCAAACTTCACAGAATAACTATTCTTTGGCTCCTTTTGACAATTGTCAGTTTTTGAAAATGCACAAACCTTCCTTGTAGTGAAAGGAAACACGAAACATTCAATATCAGAGGTCAGCTCAACATTAGGAGACTATTTAAAAACATGGCTGTATTTTCCCTGGTATCTGTCACTATGCCCATTTAGAAGGAAAACCATGTTGTAGCAGAACTTTAAATGTTTAAAAAGTTTTATTAAAATGATCATATTGTAGGTTTTCATTGTGATGTACCTTTGTTTAATTTTCATGACCCAAGTTCATAAAAGTAAGCTACAATTTTACTGTATCAAGTTATCACTTCTAATAAGTTTCACTTTCTTGAAACTTAAAAATTTACCTCCCTTACTGTATCAAGTTATCACTTCTAATAAGTTTCACTTTCGTGAAACTTAAAAATTTATCTCCCTTGGTAAGTTGTTCTTGAGAGCTATGTCTGAATCATGACCTTTTCTTTTTTATAACCCCAATGTTACTCTGCATAGCTGATTGCTATGTAATTTCATTTCTGCTAATTTTAAATTGTCCAATTTTGAAATATAATGATGTAAGATACTAATGAAATATTATTTTATGCACAAAATATAAAATAATGCAATAATGTCAAAATGTTTATAAGTTCCACATCCCATTTTCAAAGCTATGCCCAAAATGACATTCAAATTGCAATTAAATTATTGACATATGACAGCCCCACTTCAGTTTGTAAAGAAAACCAGTCATTCTTCAACAGAAATGTATGCACAAAGCTATTATTTACATGGTGCTGATACTGGATTTTTGATACTGGATTTCCAGGCTACTGGTCTCGGCAGTTCGAAGAATGAAGAGACAGACCACAGAATAGGTTTTATTTAATAATACAAGTGTTACAGCTCTTATAAAGAACCAAGCTTCCTTGTGGAGCAGGATCAGCAATAAGATAGGTCTTTTTTTTTTTTTTTTTTAGACGAAGCCTCAAGCTATACCCCTGGGTAGAGTGCCATGGCATCACAGCTCAAAGCAAACTCCAACTCCTGGGCTCAAGCGAGTCTCCTGCCTCCGCCTCCCAAGTAGCTGGGACCACAGGCACCCGCCACAACGCCTGGCCATTTTTTGGTTGCAGCATCATTGTTGTTTGGCGGGCCCGGGCTGGGGATTCGAACCCACCACCTTAGGTGTACATGGCTGGCACCTTAGCCGATTGAGCCACAGGCGCCGAGCCAACCAGGATATTGTTTAAAAAACTCAAATCCAATTATGTAACTCTCCTGATTGAAATCCTTCACCAGCCTCCCCGTGAACTTACAATAAAATAAAAACTCCTTACTAAGGCCCCTCATATTCTGCTTCCTCCTATCTAACCAGCTTCCTGCCAACCTTGCACCATTCTTACTACCTTGCTTATTAGTAGTTTCTCCATGTGCTAAGCTCTCTCTCCCCTATGGCCCTTATGAGCTATTTCTTCTGTATAAACCCTCCCTTCTATAGCCCTCTGTCTTGCTGCTCATACTCATCCTTCAGAGTTTGACTTAAACACCACTTCCCTAGAAAGGCCTTCCTGCATTCTAGATCTAAATTAAGTCTCTCTCTTCCTTCTCATTAGCATTCTCAACTTTTTTTTTTTTGAGACAGAGTCTCACTATGTTGCCCTTGGTAACATTGTGAGGTTGCTCAGAGCAACCTCAAACTCTAGGGCTTAAGTGATTCTCTTGCCTCAGCCTCCCAAGTAGCTGGGACTACAGATGCCCGCCACAACACCCAGCTGTATTTTGTTGTTGCTGTAGTTGTCATTGTTGTTTAGCAGGCCCAGGATGGGTTTGAACCCACCAGCACCAGTGTATGTGGCCAGTGCCCTAACCACTGGGCAACAGGCGCTGAGCCTCAACTTTTTTTTCACAGCATGAGTACATGCATGTGCCAAGTGTGTGAGCATACAAGCCATAATTTGTAATATAATTGCTAAGAGCCATCACTCTAAAATGAGACTGCCTGAGTTTGAATCCTATTTATCACTGAGATAATAAAACCTCTACTGCAAGGTAGTTGTGACTGAACATGTAACAGGTTACAAAAGGAGTGGGCAATGGTTAAGGATTATTTTATAAAAAAGGAATATTTGACTGAATCTTGGAGAATAAGGAGAATAATGGAGGAAAGGATGCTATACACTTAGAAAACAACGATCAAGTCAGGCAGGGCTGGAGCATAGGAAGTCAGGGGAAAAACAGTAAGAGATGAAACTAAGCAAGTTAAGGGTAAAGTTGTATTATATTAGTAAACTGGGATTTATTTATTTAGAGACAGAGTCTCAACCTGTTGCCCTGGGTAAAGTGCCATGGCATCATAGCTTATAGCAACCTCCAACTCTTGGGCTCAAGTGATCCTCTTGCCTCAGTTTTTCTATTTTTTTACTAGTGACTGCTTTTGCTCAGGCTGGTCTTGAACTCCAGCTCAGGCTCCCAGAATGCTAGGATTACAGGTGTGAGTCACCATACCCAGCCTAGTAAACTGGAATTTAAACTCTGATTTTCTGTTTCCAAAATCATGTTCACAGGTAGCTAAGCAAACTGTCACACTTTGCAAAGGGCTGACAATCTAAAAAGTTACCTATGAGCCAAGTGTGGTGGCTTGCACCTGTAATCCTAGCAGTCTGGCTGAGGTGGGAGGATCACTTGAGCTCAGGAGTTGAAAACCAGTCTGAGCAAGAGCAAGACCCTATCTCTACTAAAAAAAAAAGAAAGAAAAGAAAAAAAAATTAGCCACCTGTAGTCTCAGCTACTTGGGAAGCTGAGGCAGGAGGATTATTTGAACCCATGAGTTTGAGGTTGTTCTGAGCTAGGCTGATGTAACACGGTGAGACTGTTTACAAACAAAAAAATTACCTATATATACTAAGAACTTGCCCATCTGTGTCATACATTTTCATATTTTCATCTGTTATGACTCTAAACAAAGAATCATACAGAAATGATTCTGAACCTTCAGAACCTTAAAAGATAGAACATTCCCACTGATGTGTACATATAGATATAAGTAAACAAAAACAGCAAAATGAAAACATTAAATTAATTCACTCAGTATAGAATCACTCATATAAGTCAGGGAAGGAAAGAGCAAAAAAAAATGGATAATCCCAAATATAAAAATCCAAAAGTCATTGATACATAAAGAGAAAGTCCTACAGATCTAGAATTATGCTATTACTGGACAAACACAAGTTTTAATTTGCATTACCTGAGCATACATGGTGGAGAAAGCTGCCTCAGGAAGATAAAGGTGAGAACAGGATTTTGAATTTTAAAATTATGATGGGTCATACACAGAGGAGCTTGTTAGAAGTAACTTTAATGTAGGTCCTGTCATACATTTTAAATGTTCACCTAAATGTTTCAAGTGATTCTTCCCCATGACTCCTTACCTTCCAAGAGATCTCGGGCTAGCCCTGGCTCTGCTCCTGTGGAACGGACAAAATCCGACAGGACGGCATCCATGTCCAGGGTCATGTGATCATCAAGTACTTTCAGGCAGATGGATGTAGGGAGGACACAGATCAATATTCAGGCCTCTACCTGAAGAAGAAATAAACATATAAACCTCATATTACACTGGAACAGGGTGATCACTGACCAATTTCAGCAGCTTCCTAACCAACTAGGGAAACTAAGTATCCTAGCTTACTTGGTTCAGTTTTGTTTGTTTGTTTATTTTTTTCTGAGACAGAGTCTCCCTTTGTCACACTTGGTACAGTACCGTGGCATCACAGCTCACAACAACCTCCAACTCTTGGGCTTAAGCAATTCTCTTGCCTCAGCCTCCTGAGTAGCTGGGACTACAGGCGCCCACCACAACACCCAACTATTTTTTGTTGCAGTCGTCATTGTTGTTTACTTGGCCTGAGCCGGGTTTGAACCAGCCCCCTTCAGTGTATGTGGCTGGCACCGTAACTACTGTGCTATGGGAACTGAGCCACATTTCAGTTTTTAAAATACAGCAAGTTAAAATCAATTATAAAGAGTAACATTTAATTCCTTAGTTCCTTATTAACATTAATGTCTTAACTCTTCCATTAACTATAAACCTGCAATATAACTGTGAATACTTCTTTTCCTCTACTTTTCTAGAATATTACGTTTTGAGTTTGCTTATCTAAATTGAAAGAAGAAAGCAGCAGGCTACCACCCTAAAAACACTCCATGTGCAATATTGTACCTTATTTATTTCCTTCCTGGCACTTGAATTCTCTGAAGTTATTTCACTTAGCTGCTATGTCTAAAATTTAAATTTCTTGGAAGCAGGGAACTGTCTTCACTAATGTATGCCCAACATACATCAGAACACAGTGTGGCATACATGTCTTCAAGTGAGTAGTAGTTGTTGAATGAATAAATACTATGTACTGGAAACTGGATAATGTGAGGGTTAACTAAGTATTAAATGCCAGGTACTAATTTACTTTATAACTTAAATTTCCCTCTTGTCTCTCCTCCCCCCAACATGAATTAAATTGAGCTTTTCTCTTGTGTGGGTGTTTATTAGTTCATCTACTGGCTTCAAATTAGTATTGAGTACATTGCATACTTGCTTTTCTAATGTGTTTTGATGCTAGCAGAGGAAATGGTAGGAGTGAAATGATAGCTGCAACTACTCAAAATAAAACAGTAAGCTATTCTGCAAAGCAGAGTGGGGGACCCCAAACGTTTACAACAAATGTCAATGTCCACTAACTTCACAAACCCAGGAAATATGCCTACCTTCAATATGTCTTTTTCCACCCAGGACAAATGACTGCCAAATGAGTTCACCTGAAAAAGATCTCTTCTTTCAGACTTGACTTTGGCAGAAACTATGTCCCTGACCTGATAACCTGGCACCAGTCCAATATTCCATTGAGGTTAACAGTCCCAACAGAGAAAGCAATAACAGAGTGAAGAACGATCTCTGACCCAATTCTGTGAAATGTACAGAATCTGTAGAAGAGGGCTCCATTCGTAAAGTTGCCAGACATACACCTGCTTTGTCTTTTGGGGAAGGCCAAAAATATAATTCTTGAAGGCAACACATGACTCAGGTTACTATGGAGAAGTGTCTACTTCTAAATAGCCTGAAGTCTAAAGGATTGACTCCCAGATACTTTTTTCTTCATGCCTGCCCCTATCCCAGGACACAGCTTGTTTAGTGGTTATAATCAGATCCTTTTTATTTTCTCCATTCCTTGGAAACATGAAGGCAAATGAACACCAGAAATTTGTGGGTTATAAAACCAGTGAGTCACTAACTTAAAAACTTAACATTGAATTTTTTTTTCTTTTAAAAAAAAGACATCAAATTTGAAAGTGTTCTCTCTTGTCTTGTTCTGGTAGTACATACCAAGAGATTCACAAATGCAGGGCCATGATCTGTTCATATTTGTAGCCCTGACGTCTAGCATAGCATCTATAATATATTAGGTAGTCAATAAATGACTGAGTGAACCTCCACATCATCTACCAGGAAAACAACCAATTTGAACCTTAGCAGATCAGAAATTCTAAAGTACTTCTCATCACTCCTCTATCTTTAAGGGTATGTCCTGGTCCCAATCCATCTCTCAAAGTTTTAGAAACTAAAACTCTCCTTTTTAAAGGGACATCAACCATACTGTCACTACTCCCTCTGCCCTCATATTATATGATTTTTACCTACCCCTATATATATTAACTGGGTGATTTTGGTCAAATTACACAGGGTTTTCAATTACCTTTTCTATATCCTAGACTTGGATTAGGTAACTCCTAAGATCCTTTCCAGGTTTAAAAGATAAACTTTAGGGCAGTGCCTGTGGCTCAAAGGAGTAGGGCACCAGCCCCATATGCCAGAGGTAGAGGGTTCAAACCCAGCCCCAGCCAAAAACTGCAGAAATAAATAAATAAACTTTAGTTTACTGTAGCCTCATAAGCTATGACCTTTGCAGACAGCATTTATTCATGACTTTAAGAACTCCAGGTATTCACAGCTTAAGGCCAGGAGTTCAAGATTAGCCTATGTAAGAGCAACACCCCATCTCTACAAAAAATAATTTAAAAAATTATCCTTGTGTGGTAGTGTAGGCCTGCAGCTACTCGGGAAGCTAAGGCAGGAGGATTGCTTGAGCCAGACATGAGAGGCTGCAATGACACCCTCTGCACTCTAGCCTAGGCAATAAGAGACTCTGTCTTCAAAAAAGAAAAGAAAAAGAAAACCAAAACCAAAAATAGGAGCCCATTCTCTGTCATTGACTTTTTCAACTATCCCTCTTCCAGTATTGCCTATTCTACCAAATAGTGCTATTTTCACCCCCAATTACCCCAGCCATAAGCTTGGAAACCACCCTGAACTTTTCTCTTGCCTCAATATCACAGAAAAACTTTTAAAGTTTTACTAATTTTACTTAAAGGGCTCTCAAATCCAACACTCTCCATAGGCTACATCTCTTTTATTCTATCTCAGATTTTCATAACCTGGACTCCAGGAAATAGGATCTTAACTTCTCCCTCTACCTCTCTCAGTCATTGATCAGCCTCTACAAGCAATCACTGAACAAGTTAAAATGCCAGTCTGATAGTCTTATATCCTACTGCTCTAAATTCTTCAATAGATCTCCAATGACCGATGCTTACGATCCAAATTCCTATCCATGTCCAACAAGGCCTTCATGATATGGCTCTACCTAAGCCTCCAGCTTTATCTACTTCCCATTATTCTCCTCCTCATACTGGTATTTCCCCAACTGTATTATGTGCCTCAGATTTCTATTCCTTTATACATATTGTTCCCTCTGCCTGGAATAACTCCCAGGATCACAGGTGAATTCTTCTTCTTCTTTAAGGGTAGTGCTACTACCTCTTTGGCAAAACCTTCTCTAGCTTCCCAAGTTAAATTGCCCACTTCTTCCTTGGTGCCCCCACTGTACCTTGTACTCTACTTCTATCATCATATTTATCATACTGCATGGTATGTTTATTTACATGTCTGTCTCCCCACTAAACCAGGAAAAATTTGAGGGCAGGAATCTTGTTTTGTTCATCCTATAACCCTAGCATCTCAGCACCTCGCAGGTGCTCAATTTTTATTTAGACAAACTAAAGTACATTTGTAAGTACCCCACAACACACACATGCACACACACATACACACAGTATCGTTGATAGTCAATCAGTGTTGTACACAGGTAAGTTTAAAGCAGTGGCTCGTCTCAAAGAAGTTTGAAATTTCATTCAATTGATTTTTATTTTATTTGTATGATTTTATTTACAACAGGTTTCTCTTAATAAATATTGCATAGCTCAGAATAACAGCAAAATCAGTCTGCATGCTTAGTGTTGAATATCCTTAAGAGCAGAGAAAAATGATACCTCCCAACCCCCACCTGCCCCAGCCAAATTGCTGATCGTAGCTAACAAAGCTCCATTAACATGCCCAAGAAACTACTAACCCCACATTCTCATCTGCAACATCCCCCAAATTTCCACATTCTCACTCTATACCCATTTTCCTGGTTCCACTGATGTTCTGGAGTTGCATTTGACTCCTCTAACTCCTCCAAAACTTACTGGAAAACCACAACATTCAGAACATATATTTTCAAAGGTCAAGAGACTCCTCCATGTCTATGATGTTTCAGTTCCAAGGAATCCAGACAAAAAAAGGAGGGATAGAGACACTTAGAAATTTCACACAATTTTTGATTAGATGGGAGGGAGAGATGAAAGACTGTCTTGGCAGGATTGTTTTTAGTTAATATGGATCCCTCCCAGTCAAAGAAACAAAATATAACCTTAGAAAGAGTACATTACCAATTCCACTGTAAAGGGACCTATAAAACACTAAATGTTATACTCTAGAGATAATAAGATGGGTCTGAAAGGAAGAAAAGAAGTGAAAGAAAGTAATATGCTAAAACTTTATTTCATTTAAACATCTAAATAACTCTACTAGATGAAGATGCTCAAGTTCACAGAGGTTAGATAATATGCTCAAAGTTATGCAGGTAAAAGTGATAGAACCAGGATTTATATGAACCCAGCCCACCTGACTTCAGAGACCATACACTTAACGCTACACATCCAGGGAAGAAGACTGACAAAAGACAGGCAGTCCTCCCATGTGGAAGTCCATTCTTGCTGCTTCAACTCCTAACTCCACATTGAGAAAAAGAATTGGCTCTGGATTCAGACAGATCCAGACATAAATTTCAGATCTACTACATAAGGGCTGTGGAATTATGGGTAAGTAATACAACCATTTTGTATTACTCATGTATAAAATGGGGGTATTATATGCATTTCAGTCCTCTTATTAGGATTAAATTATTTCAGATATATAAAGCCTCCAGAGCTGCAGTGCTTGGCAGGCAGTAAGTCCTTTTCAGTTGCCTTCTTTCTGCCCAGATCCCTCACATAGATGGCCTCACTCTATTGGTGCACAACACAGCCCCACCCCATATCTTTCCTTCAAAAGCTTCCTCTACTCTTCCCAAACCTTCCAGTCCCACAACCATTTCCAAAGTATAGCACATATATGCAGTGTCCAATCTACCCTTCCAATTCAATTGTCCTCCAACTCAAGCCCTCAAGAAAATGTCCTAAAAGGGCTCCTTTAGTTGTGCCTCCCATCAGCTGGTCCCTCAACAATAACATCAAAAGAAAAGTGTCTGTCCTTTCCCAGATGTACAAACAGTTAAATGTTAAATGGCTCAGTTAAATGGCTCAGTTAAATGGCTCATCTACTCCCAAATCTCCAGGAACAGTAATTTCATAGTCAATAAAAGTCCAATGTCTTAATCTACCAGTCCTCCCTCCTCACCTGCTCCCTGACTAGACTATTCGCTTCAGGTTCAAAGACTGTAGAACAGTCTCTTGGTCTCGCACCTATTGTCTAGCTTCAGGACTTTTGAAAGGAAATGTTTACATCTTCTACTTACCCTGCATATTTCTGGCTTGTTTTCTCCAATTCAGTGTATTTTGGGGGGAATGTCTACTTTTTCCCCCTCAAACTTGGGGGAAAAAAAACCTCAACCCAATCGTCTAATTAACCACTTTCAAAACAATTTGTTTGCCATATGTTATTATAGGTAAACATCATTAAGGTCTCAAGAACTAGCCCTATGGCTTTATCACTGATATATGTGTGTGCAGGAAAAAAATTTAACTGGTTTTTCAAGGTTTCTAGTTTTATATGAAGCTTAAAAATATCAAAATGAATCTCTGGGAGACAAATCTCATTAACAGCCAAATGCTAACATAAAGATCAGGGAGTAACACAGAGAGAATTTGTGAACTGGCATTTGCTTCTTCAGTACTAGGGATAAAGATTCCTTAGATTACAGTTAATGTTAAATTTAATTATTTGGAAGGCTTACACAATGGTAGTGACAACTGAAAAAATAGGGGCAGGGTCACAGAACATGTCTGTTATAATAATGGCACACTGTATCTATTCTGTACCTTGAATAGCAACAGGAATCATTTTAATGTTTAATTTTCAGTTCAAGACCAACACGTCTATTTGCCACACAGAATAAATTTTCTCTTCTTCCTTTTAGCCAGGACCAAGGATAGTCTATGGTATGGGTTCTCAACAAATTCAAATTCAACTTTTTTTGATTTTTTTTTTTTTTTGAGACAGAGTCTCACTTTGTCGCCCTTGGTAGAGTGCCGTGCTGTCACAGCTCACAAGCAACCTCCAGCTCTTGGGCTTAGGCAATTCTGTTGCCTCTCAGCCTCCCAAGTAGCTGGGACTACAGGCACCCACCACAACACCCAGCTATTTTTAAAGTTTGGCTGGGCTAGGTTTGAACCTGCCACCCTCAGTATATGGGGCCAGCACCCTACTCACTGAGTCACAGGCGCTGCCCTCAAATTTAACTTTTAAAAGGAAAGTCTACAAGAACAAAAATCTTTCTAAAGATTCTTTAAAATTTTTGGCACAAGAGGAGAAAAAACCCACTACAAATCAGCAGAGGCTAGGAGAATAGCAAAACACCCTACTGCTCTCAAATCAATCCTCAAAAACTTCAGTAGCTAACAACCATCCCTCTTCTTCTTGACTTCTATTCATCATTTTACTGTCAATTACAGAAATTTCATTCAAAGGGAGAAATAGAAGGAAAAACATTCAAATTACTATATTATGTGTTCTTAACAATCTATAGGAAATTAATCAACTTCATGAACTTCTGAGAAAATAATTTTCTTCAGCATACAACTCCTAGCTAGTTTTTTTAAAGGAAACGATATTTACCTTTTATAAAATTATATAATTCAGTACATAGGCGATTCTCTTGCCTCAGCCTCCCGAGTAGCTGGGACTACAGGCTCCCGCCACAACACCCGGTTATTTTTTTGTTGCAGTTTGGCCAAAGCCGGGTTCAAACCCAGCACCCTTGATACATGGGGCTAGCACTGTACCGACTGAGCCACAGACACCGACTGAGCCACAGACACCGCCCAAGAAAGACAATTCTTATTACTATTATTTTTTAAATTCTCCATCTCTAAGTTTCATAGTTCCGTCTTTCTTGGCCATACCTAAATCTTGTTTGAATTCATATAGGTCCAGTATTCGAAACATGCACCATGGCACTTGATGTTATTATATACTACCTTGTAATATTAGTTGGCCCTCCCAATACAAAACTTAACTCTCCAATGTGACTATCAGTCATTCACTTAAAATTTACCAAGTTAGTCCAACATTAACTGGGCACTTCTCTAGGGCCTGGGGTTACATGCAAATGAAAAAGAGAAGCCATAGTCCTGCCTTCAAGGCACTTTAGTCTGGGAGAAATATAAACATGTTTTTATTGCCCACTGAGGTAGGAAGAGGTATAAAGAGCCATCAGTTTACCTAGAAGGGATAAGGAAGCTTCTCAAACATTAAGCTGACTTTTTAAGGAAGTATAAAAGTTCACCAGCATAGAGGACAAGAGTACATTCAAGTTAGAATAAAGATCCTTGAGGTTGGCTCGGTGCCTGTAGCTCAACTGGCTAAGGCGCCAACCACATACACCTAAGGTGGCCAGTTCGAATCTGGCCCGGGCCCGCCAAACAACAATGACGGCTGCAACCAAAAAATAGCCGGGCGTTGTGGCAGGCGCCTGTGGTCCCAGCTAGGTGGGAGGCTGAGGCAGGAGACTCGCTTGAGCCAGGAGTTGGAGGTTGCTGTGAGCTGTGATGCCATGGCACTCTACCCAGGGGGACAGCTTGAGGCTCTGTCTCAAAAAAAAAAAAAAAAAAAAGATCCTTGAGGTTGACACCTTTCTTTTATACTTTGAAAAATTTTAAGCAGGCCTAACACATTGCTTAGCCCATAGTATAATAGACACCTAGAAAATATCTGTGGTTCGGCTCGGCGCCTGTGGCTCAATTGGCTAAGGCGCCAGCCACGTACACCTAAGGTGGAGGGTTCGAATCCCCAGCCCGGGCCCGCCAAAACAACAATGATGGCTGCAACCAAAAAATGGCCAGGCGTTGTGGCGGGCGCCTGTGGTCCCAGCTACTTGGGAGGTGGAGGCAGGAGACTCGCTTGAGCCCAGGAGTTGGAG
>CAUYQV010033636.1:0-14272 GCA_963574575.1 Galagoides demidoff | reverse complement strand
AATGGCAACTATGTACATTAATGCACTTCTGGGATACAGTGTGGGGTTTTCACACACAATCTGAAACACTTCCATCAAACTGGTTAACATAGCCTTCATGTCATTTTCTCAGTTATTATTTTAAAACGTTCACATTCTACTTTTAGAAAGATTCACTTGTACCGCTGTAAGATAAACCTGAGAAGTGATCCCTCCAATCCCACTCCTTCCCCCCTCCCCATATTCTTAGGCTGTTATTAGGTTATAGATTATGAAAGCTATAAATTAATTTCATAATAGGGCTGTGTATACTGGATACTTTTTCTTCCATTCTTGTGATACTTTGCTCAGAAGAACATTCTCCAGCTCCAGCCATGTGAATGTGAAGGACGTAAAGTCTCCATCCTTCTTAATGGCTGCGTAGTATTCCATGGTATACATATACTACAGTTTGTTGATCCATTCGTGGATCGATGGGCATTTGGGCTGGGCTTTCTTCTTTGCCCTTGGTAGCTATGTGAACCACTGAATGAAAGGAAGAAAGAACACAGCAAATCAAACATAGTAACAGATTCTCTAAACATATCAGATTACTACCTATTCCTTCACATGATAACAGATTACATATCAGATTACTACCTATTCCTTCACATGAAGAAAAGAAACCATCACAGAGGCTGTATGGCCCTTAGAATGGGACAGATTTGAGTTTCTTCCCTCATCTTTACCAGGGAGGTTATAATGCCTGCCTCATTGGGTTGCTTGATCCACTGAGATCACACACACACACACACACACACACACATACCTACTGAAGCAGTATTTTAATATGTGTGAAAACTCTGACTTGCTCTGAGTTCACACATCTATGGTTCAGATCTTCTAGAGGAAAATTTTATTAGGAAAACATCAGTCAACATCTCTGTGTGTACTGTTTCCACTATATAAACTTATAAATTAAACTATAAATATTTTATTTAATGCTGTTTTCCTACTGTTATTTAACACTCCAGAAACCATACTTGCCAAGATATACTCCTTTAATATTCTCTGTAATTGAAGCCCACACTCGGTCCCGTACTCAAATCATCTCAGTATCTCTCCTCCCATTTTCCAGATCTGTAGAGCAGAGAATAAATATTCTTCAAAGCCAGATAGATTTCCTCTCTCCCCAAAGAGAGTGAGTAGATGACTGATGTTCTTTCTTGTGGCAACAATTTATGTGTGCTTTTCTTGGGCTATTGCTATCCATCTTACCCATTCAAGTGGTCTATACCTGATAATATTTGATTAAATTACTTGGGGAATGCAGGAAGAAAAAAATCTACAAAATAGCATATTAGAAAGAAAAAGACAGATTTGCTTACAAGGAACTTACCCTGTGTTGCACTTTCCTCCTATTAAAAAGCTAGCTTTCGTATCCAGTGTAGTTTTCTTATGGGGCTCCTCATTCAAGTGCTGGTGGTAGAAATTCAGTTTGTTGACAAGCTGATATCCAAGCAACAGTATGTGATAAAAGAAAAAGCTGGAGGAATTTGGCTGCAGGCCTTTCCCTGCTTCTGGATAACAGTCAACTACACAGTCCAATATTTTTTTCTTTCAAATTTTGTGTCTAATCAAGTGTCACCTACATCTCCTATATTTGTGTTCTATGCAAACTTGGGCAGGAATGAGCATGGAGACAGATCATGAATACTAAAGGTTAAGAAATCCATTAGGTTAACAGACCATTAGATAAACATTTCCCAAATTTGAAATCATTAGTCCCTTCCTCATTGCTTGGAAGAGGGGTGGGGAACCTGTGGCCTTCTAGGTCCTTAAGTGCAGCATTTTGACTAAATCCAAATTTTACAGAACAAATCCTTTTATTTGTATGAATACATTTTTGTTAGTCATTTATATTTTCATTTTGTTTTTAAAATGAACGTATTTGAAACACCAAAGAATACATACAATACATTGCAACAAATAATTCTCCCAGATTGGCCAGCACAAGTAGAACACTAGTAAGCCAGAAGGGCTAAAGTGACGATTGCAGCCTGGTGATTAGTTTTAACTTCCCTAGCTTGACTGGCACTGCTACCGCACAAGGCTGTTTGGTGTGAGTATTTGGGAGTCAAGAACACCAGGTTATTAGCTTTTGACAATGGTGCACTGTTTCTATTTGAAGTGGAATTTGTGGATAATTGCATAGCTTGACAGTATTTTTTGGTTCTGTCTACTTTAATAGCTCAAGAGAATGTTGAAGGAAAGAAAGACCAACAGAAAGCTGAAGGAAGAAAACATTTTTTAATGAGGATTGAGAATTGCAATATCATCGAGTTTCTGCTAAAGATACGATGATTTGCTTGCTTGATACTGCAATATCAATGTTTGTTAGCATTTTAACATGCATAAAGACCACAAATATTTATTTATTTATGCAGAATCTGACTCTGTCACCTTGGGTAGAATGTTATGGCATCATCATAGCTCATAGTAACTTCAAACTCTTAGACTCAAGCAATCCTCTTTCCTCAGCCTCCCAAGTAGCTGGGACTATAGGTACAAATCACTATGCCTGCCCATCCTTTTGCTTCCCCCTTCCTTTTTTTTCATTTATTGTTGGGGATTCATTGAGGGTACAAGAAACCAGGTTTCACTGATTGCATTTGTTAGGTGAAGTCCCCCTTACAATTGTGTCTTGCCCCCCAAAGGTGTAGCACACACCAAGACCCTACCTCCCTCCCTCCTTCCCTCTCTCTGCTAATCTCTTCCCCACTCCTCCTTCCTTCTTCCTCTCTCTGCTCACCCCTTCTCCTTGTCATTAATTGTCCTCATATCAAAATAGAGTACATAGGAGTCATGCTTCTCCATTCTTGTGATGCTTTACTAAGAATAATGCGTTCCACTTCCATCCATGTTAATACAAAGGCTATAAAGTCTCCATTTTTTTAATGGCTGAATAGTATTCCATGGTGTACATATACCAGAGCTTGTTAATCCATTCCTGAGTTGGTGGGCATTTAGGCTGTTTCCATATTTTGGCGATTGTAAATTGAGCTGCAATAAACAGTCTAGTGCAAGTGTCCTTATGATAAAAGAATTTTTTTCCTTCTGGGTAGATGCCCAGTAATGGGAATGCAGGATCAAATGGGAGGTCTAGCTTGAGTTCTTTGAGGGTTCTCCATACTTCCTTCCAGAAAGGTTGTATTAGTTTGCAGTCCCATCAGCAGGGTAAAAGTGTTCCCTTCTCTCCACGTCCATGCCAGCATCTGCAGTTTTGAGATTTTGTGATGTGGGCCATTCTCGTTGGGGTTAGATGGTATCTCAGAGTGGTTTTGATTTGCATTTCTCTAATAATTAGGAATGATGAGCATTTTTTCATATGTTTGTTAGTTATTCATCTGTCTTCTTTAGAGTAGTTTCTATTTATGTCTCTTGCCCATTGATACATGGGATTGTTGGCTTTTTTCATGTGTATTAATTTGATTTCTCTATAGATCCTAGTTACCAAGCTTTTGTCTGATTCAAAATATGCAAATATCCTTTCCCATTGTGTACATTGTCTGTTTGCTTTAGTTGTTGTCTCCTTAGCTGTACAGAAGCTTTTTAGTTTAATTAAGTCTCATTTGTTTATTTTTGCTGTTGTTGCAATTGCCACGGCAGTCTTTTCATGAAGTCTCTCCCCTAGCCAATATCTTCCAGTGTTTTTCCTATGCTTTCTTTGAGGCTTTTTATTATTTCATGCCTTAAATTTAAATCCTTTATCCATCTTGAATCAATTTTTGTGAGTGGGGAAAGGTGTGGGTCCAGTTTCAATCTTTTACATATGGCAATCCAGTTCTCCTAGCACCATTTATTAACTAGGGAGTCTTTCTCCCAAGGTATGTTCTTGTTTGGTTTATTGAAGATTAGGTGGTTGTAAGATGTTAGTTTCATTTCCTGGTTTTCTATTTGATTCGAAATGTGCACGTCTCTATTTTTGTGCCAGTACCATGCTGTCTTGACCACTATGGCTTTGTAGTATAGCCTAAAATCTGATATGGTGATGCCCCCAGTTTTGTTTTTATTACTAAGAATTGCCTTAGCTATACGGGTTTTTTTTTTTTTTTTTTTGGTTCCATACAAAACGCAGAATCATCTTTTCCAAATCTTGAAAGTACAATGTTGGTATTTTAATTGGAATGGCATTGAATAAGTAGATTGCTTTGGGGAGTATAGACATTTTACAATGTGATTCTTCCCAGCCATGAGCATGGTATGTTCTTCCATTTGTTAATATCTTCTGCTGTTTCCCTTCTTATTTGATTTCATAATTTTCTTTATAGAGGCTCTTCACCTCCTTTTTAGGTATATTCCTAGGTATTTCATTTTCTTTGAAGCTATGGTGAAGGGAGTTGTGTCCTTAATTAGCCTCTCATCTTGGCTGTTATTGGCGTATACAAAGGCAACTGGCTTATGGACATTGATTTTATATCCTGAGGCATTACTATATTTTTTGATGACTTCTAGGAGTCTTGTGGTTGAGTCTTTGGGGTTTCTAAGTATAAGATCATATCATCAGAAAAAAGGCAGAGTTTGACCTCCTTTGCTCCCATTTGGATGCCTTTTATTTCCTTGTCTTGCCTAATTATATTGGCTAGAACTTCCAGCACTATGCTGAATAGTAATGGTGACAGAGGACAACCTTGTCTGGTTCCAGTTCGGAGAGGAAAAGCTTTCAGCTTTACTCCATTCCATAAAATACTAGCTGTGGGTTGTCATAGATAGCTTCGATCAGTTTCAGAAATGTGTCACATATGCCTATACCGTCAGTGTTCTAATTAGAAAAGGATGCTGGATTTTATCAAATGCTTTTTTCTGCATCTATTGAGAGGATCATAAAGTCTTTGGTTTTACTTCTGTTGATACAGTGAATAATGTTTATAGACTTGCATATATTAAACCAGCCTTGCATCCCTGGGATAAAACCTACTTGATCATGATGTATGATTTTTTTGATGATAAGCTATAAGCTATTGGCTAGTATTTTGTTGAGAATTTTTGCATCTATATTCATTAGTGAAATTGATCTGAAATTCTCCTTTTTAGTTGGGTCTTTTTCTGGTTTTGATATCAGGGTGATGTTTGCTTCATAGATGGTGTTGGGGAAGATTCCTTCCTCCTCAATTTTTTGGAATAATTTCTGGAGTATGGGAATAGGCTCTTCCTTGAAGGTTTGATAGAATTCTGGTGTGAAGGCACCCGGACCAGGGCATTTTTTTTGGTTGGAAGATTTTTTATTGTTTCTTTAATCTCAGTGCTTGAAACTGACCTGTTCAGGAGCTCTATTTCTTCCTGGCTAAGTCTAGGGAGAGGGTCTAATTCCAAATATTGATCCATGTCCTTCACAATGTCAAATTTCAGAGCATAAAGTTTCTGGTAGTATTCAGAGATGATCTCTTGTATCTCTGTGGCATCAGGGCATCAGTTGTTATTTCCCCTTTATCATTTCTGAATGAGGTTACTAGAGATTTTACTTTTCTATTTCTAGTTAGTCTGGCCAAAGGTTTATCTATTTAATTTATTTTTTCAAAAAATCAACTCCTTGTGTCATTAATTTTCTGAATGATTCTTTTGTTTTCAATTTCATTGATCTCTGATTTAATTTGGGATATTTCTTTTCTTCTGCTGGGTTTAGGCTTAGATTGTTCTTTTTCCAATTCCATAAGATGGCTTTGAGTTTGTTGATGCTCTCTCTTTCTGTTTTTCAAATGTAGGCATCTAAAGTGATAAATTTTCCTCTCAAAACTGCTCTTGCAGTATCCCACAGGTTTTGGCAGCTTGTGTCTTCATTGTTGTTGTGCTTAAGGAAGTTAATGATTTCCTCTTTTATTTCTTCCTGCACCCAACTGTCATTCAACAGAAGGCATGCCTTCTAAATTCCATGCCTTTGTGTGGGGTTGAACGTTTTTTGTTGGAGTTGAGTTCCACCTTTAGTGCCTTGTGGTATGAGAAGATACAAGGTAAAATTTCAATTCTTTTGATTCTGTTGAGATTTGTTTTGTGTCCTAGGATATGATCAATTTTTGAAAATGTTCCATGGGGTGATGAGAAGAATGTATATTCTTTATCTTTGGGATGGAGTGCTTTATATGTGTCTATCAAGCACAGTTGCTCTAGGATCTCATTTAAGTCCCTTATATGTTTGATTAATTTGTTTATAGGATCTGTCCAGCTCTGTAAGAGGAGTATTAAAGTTCCCTGTTATTATGGTATTATAGGATATCATATTGCTCAGACTGAGTAATATGTGTTTCAAGAATCTGGGAGTATTTAAACTGGGTGCATAAATATTTAGAACTGAAATGTCTTCTTGTTGTATTTTTCACTTGACCAATATAAAGTGACCATTTTTGTCTTTTTTGAGTTTAGGTTGCTTTAAATCCACATGCATCTGAAAATAAGATTGCAACTCCTCTTTTCTTCTGAATTCTGTTTGCCTGAAAAATTGTCTTCCAACCCTTAACTCGGAGTTTTAATTTGTTTTTTGAAGCTAGGTGTGTTTCCTGCAGACAGCAAATGGATGGCTTGTGTTTTTTAATCCAGTCAGCCAATCTATGTTTCTTCAGTGGGGAATTCAAGCCATTAAAATTTATTGAGATAATTGATAAGTGTGGTAGTATTCTATTCATCTTATTTTGTGAGAGTTCATTGCTTAGTTTTATCTTTTGCATCATGGTGGAAGTTAGGTTCTGTCCTTTAATTTCTGAGTTCTTACTTTGCTGTTGATCCATTGTGATGGTCAGTGTGTAGAATGAGGTTGAAGTATTTCCTGTAGAGCTGGTCTTATTGAGGCGAATTTCCTCAATGTTTGTATATCAGTAAATAATTTGATTTCTCTGTCAATTTTAAAGCTTAGCTTAGCAGAATATAGAATTCTGGGGTGGAAATTATTCTGTTTAAGTAATTTAAAGGTAGATGACCATTGTCTTCTGGCTTGGAACGTTTCATTAGAGAAGTCTGCAGTCACCCTGATGGATTTGCCCCTGTAGGTCAAGTGGCGCTTACTCCTGGCAGCTTGAAGAATCTTTTCTTTTGTCTTCACTTCAGACAGGTTCATCACAGTGTGTCTTGGAGAAGCTCAGTTGGAGTTGAGGTGACCTGGGGTCTGATATCCCTCTGAAAGGAGCATGTCAGAATCTTTGGTGATATTTGGGAAATTTTCATTTATAATATTCTCAAGTATGGCTTCCATTCCCCTGGAGCATTCTTCTTCCCCTTCTGGGATACCTATAACTCACATGTTTGAACTCTTTATATACTCCCACAATTCAGACACTGAACGTTATGGTTTCTCTCTCTTCTTTTCTGCCTCTTTAATTATGTGAGATATCTCAAGAGCTTTATCCTCTACCTCTGAGATTCTTTCTTCTGTGTGGTCTAATCTGTTGTTGATACTTTCTATTGCATCTTTAAGTTGCTTAATTGACTGCTTCAATTCCTTCAGCTCTGCTATATCCTTTCTATATTCTTCATATCATTTATCAAGAGATAAATGATCTGTCGATCATGTTGATTCTGTTTTTGGTTTTCCTTTTGGTTATTTTCCACTTTTTCAGCAATTTCCCTCATTGTTTTCTGGCTAGTTTCCACTTTATCAGCAATTTCCTTCATTGTTTTCATCATCTGTATTTTAAATTCCCTTTCTGTCATTTCTAACATTTCTTTATAGGTGGAATCCTCTGCATTACCTACCTCATGGTCCCCTATGGGGATTGCTCTGAACTGGTTTTTCATGTTGCCAGGATTTTTCTGCTTATTCTTCCTCATGAGTGTTTTCTTTTATCTGTTTCCTTGCCCTAATTTTCCTTTCAATTCCTATTGCTCTTTAAGTTATCGTGCCTCTGGCCTAAGGTTTCCATGAGTCCTTTTGGTACAGGACATTATGCTTCTGGAAGCAGGTGACGGAGCACTAGGGCATGCACCAGGCTGGGCCATGGAATTTGGGCTTCATGACTTCTTTTCTTTTAGGTAGATGTCCAGCAGTGGGATGGCTGGGTCAGTAAGTGCAATTTAAGTACTATTCGTTATCGGAAATAGAGTGTGAGAAAAAGAACCACCAATGACTCTAAGGCAGTGGTTCTCAATCTTCCTAATGCCATGACCCTTTAATACAGTTCCTGTGGGTCGCAACCCACAGGTTGAGAACCGCTGCTCTAAGGTGTTTAGCCTTCATAACTGTAGAAGTTGTGTTGTTTGGAAATATGGAGGGTGAGGAGGGTGTCAGCTATGCAAGATGTGCAGACATCAGGAAGGCTTTTCAGGACAAGTGTTTCTTGACATGGGTTCTTGAATGAAGAGTGCACTCTCCCAAAGCAGAGAAGAGTGAGGAGGTGTTCTAAGGATGGGGAACAGTGTGAGAAACAGGGTTTCACAGTTGGTGTGTGGGTTTCTGAAGTGGGGACAAGCCTGGCAGGACAGATCATAAGGCATGACACTATACTTATTTGTAGTGGCTACTGATGGCTGTGCCTGTTCCCCAGAATGCTTGTTTCCAGTTCCTTTGTCCTTAAAATTACGTGATGAAAAAGGTGTATGAGCAAAGAAAGTGGAATCAATGCAAAGGTTTTGATGGGGGGAGGGACATATACATTTATGAAGCCTTTAGAGTAGCAGCTTTATGGGATGTCGTCTGTTAGACCTAGACCAAGGCTCAGCAAACTTTTTCTGTAAAGGGACAGTTGACAAACGTCTTAGGCTTTTAGGCCATGACATCCCTGCCATAACTGCCATTGTAGCTTGAAAGCAGCCATAGGTGTTACATTTTCAAATGGGCGTGGCTACATTTTCAATAAAACCTCACAGTAACAGGAGATGGGTGGATCTGGTCTGTGGGGTGGGCCGCAGTCTGCTGATCCTTGGGTAGACTTCTATTGCTGCACAGCATTCTCTAAGATGTCTTTCAGTTAGCAGGAGGATTACTGGTGAGTGCTCTTGGGACCACACCTGTTGAAGGGAAGGGAAAGAAGCAGGGAAGGATCAGGCTAGAAAACAGTCCAGCTGCGATGAGGAATCAGTGGAAACCATAGCCAGCTTTCTAGGGAGTTCTGAGCACCACCTGGGAGGCATCCCCTAAGATGGACCTCAACAATCCCTGCCACCTAATGACCAAAATTCTGCAGAAGCGATGGAACTTTGTGGCTCCCCTCTTGGGCATCCTCCCTCTCAGGCTTGCCCACCCCCGGGGGAAGCTGATGCCATGTTGTAGAGAAATCTTGTGTAAAGGCCCAGTGTAGTGAGGGACTGAGGGCTGTCAACAGCCATGAGAGTGATTTTTGAAAAGAAACCTTCCCTTTTCTTTTTGAAAAGAAATCACCATCCCAGTTGACTCTTCAGATGAGACTGCAGTAGCTCAGCCAACAGCCTGGCAGCAATCTCATCAGAGACCTTGAGCCAGAGAGCCATGTGCAGCTCCTTGGCCTGCAAAAACTGTAAGATAATACATGTCTGTTGGGGCGGCGCCTGTGGTTCAGTGACTAGGGCGCTGGCCCCATAGACCGAGGGTGGCAGGCTCAAACCCAGCCCTGGCCAAAAAGCGCAAAAAAAAAAAAAAAAAAAAAAATTGTCTGTTGGGGCAGTGCCTATAGCTCAATGAGTAGGGCCTTGGCCATGGCACTCTACCCAGGGGGATAGCTTGAGGCTCCGTCTCAAAAATAAAATAAATAAATAAATAAAGGGAAAGGAGGGAGGGGGTAGAGGAAAGGAAGAGCAGAGAGAGGGAAGGAGGGAGGGGGTTGGGGGGACAAGACACAGTTACAGGCTCGGTGCCTGTGGCTCAAGTGGCTAAGGCGCCAGCCACATACACCTAAGGTGGCGGGTTCGAATCCAGCCCGGGCCTGCCAAACAACAATGACACAGCTGCAACCGAGAAAATAGCTGGGCATTATGGTGGGTGCCTGTGGTCCCAGCTACTTGGGAGGCTGAGGCAGGAGACTCACTTGAGCCCAGGAGTTGGAGGTTGCTGTGAGCTGTGATGCTACAGCACTCTACCCAGGGGACAGCTTGAGGCTCTGTCTCAAAAAAAAAAAAAAGACACAATTATAAGTGGGACTTTACCTAACAAATGCAATCAGTGTAACTTGGTTTCTTGTACCCTCAATGAATACCCAACAATTAAAAAAAAAAAAGAAAAGAAGTCATTTTACCAAAAATATATCTGTATTTTAGTGTTTATTGCAGCACAATTCACAACTGCAAACATGTGGAATTAATCCAAATGCCCATCAATTCATGAGTAGAGTGACAAAATGTGGTATATGTATACCATGGAGGGGAGACTCAGGGAAACTTGCCCTTTTCCCCAGGTTGGTTTGCTGAAAAGATCAACTCACAGTTATGGTAGATTAATAAGAGAAAGATTTATTTCCAAATACCATACGCATGAGGGGAACCACAAGAATGATTTCCCAAAATTTCAGTGATAGTGGCTTTTAAAGATGCCTTTTAGAAGGGAGGGGGGAGAGAAACTGGAAAGTATCCGTGTAGCAAGTGGTTGGATGGGTAAATGGAGGGGGGATGGGTAGATGGAGGGAAACAATGATTAGCACATTAACCTGAGAGACAGGTGTTGTGCTTCAAATGACCAGAGGGCCAGGTCTATTAGCATGTGATAAGGAGCCTAGCAGCCCTTGAAGAGTTTAGGTAGATAGAGGAAAGTCTTTGTTCAGAGTTTCCTGATGATGAATAGCTTTAAATTCAAAATAATCTTTATACCAAGGAATCATGTTTTGGGGGTGAAATTTTCTTAGTTCCTTCAACCATGTTCTACTACTCAGTCATAGAAAGGAACGAATTAGTGTCTTTTGCAGTAATCTGGATGGAACTGGAGGCCATTATCTTAAGTATCTCAAAAACAGAAAAACAAACACCATGTGTACCCCCTAACAATTCAGAACTAATCGATGGGCACTCATGGGCACAGAAGGAAGTAAAAATTGTGAGAATATTGGCTGGCCAATGGGTCACACTTGTAATCCTAGCACCCTGGGGGGCTGTGGTGGGAGGATCACTTAAGCTCAGGAGTTGGACACCAGCCTGACCAAGAGTGTGACCCAATTTCTACCAAAAATATAAAAAATTAGTCTGGGCCAGTGGTGGTGTTGTGCCTGAAATTCCCCCAAGACTCCCCAACAGACAGCCCGAGACACGCTCCGATGTAAAAAGCACGAGGTGAGCTTTATTCAAGCCCGGGCCTGGACTCCTCTGGCATCCATACCAAGGAAGAGCTCTGAGCCTGGGGTGAGAAAGGTTTTTATAGGGTACAGAAAGCAAGAAGGGTGAGGTTGGGCATGAGTACATTTTTGATTGGTGGTTAGGGGTTTCCATGGTACGGGTAAGATTGGGATTGGTGTAGGCTGAGGGGTGGGGGATTGTCTAGTGACTACGTAGTGGTCTGGCTAGGTGGTACAGTCCGATTGGATAGCCGGGCCGCGTGACTGAGGGGAATACTTGAATTTTAAGGAAACTGAAACTTATTGCCTAATATGGCAGCTGTTGCTTAAGATGGCTTAACCAACAGCTCAACAGCTTGTGCAACCAGGGGTGGGGGAGGCAGCAGGGAGTGGCCCTGCGGTCTTTCGCAGCAAACAATAAAATGGCGCTGGTCTGGCCCTCTCAGTGGTAGCTCATGCCTGTCTGTAATCATAGCGCTCTGGGAGGCCGAAGCAAGAGGATTGCTTGAGGTGAAGAGTTTAAAACCAGCTGGAGCAAGAGTGAGACTCCCAGTTCAACTAAAAATAGAAAAAATTGGTGGGGCGTTGTGGTGGGCCCCTCTATTCCCAGCTACTCAGGAGATTGAGGCAGGAGGATTGCTTGAACCCGGGAGTTTGAGGTTGCTGTGACCTGCGAGGCTGATGCCACATCACTCTAGCCTGGGCAACAGAGTGAGAATCTGTCTCAAGGAAAAAAAAAAAAAAACTATCTGGGCATGGTGGTGGGCACCTGTAGTTCCAGCTACTTGGGAAGCTGAGGCAAGAGAATCACTTGAGCCCAGGAGTTTGAGGTTACAGTAAACTATGATGATGCCACTGCATTCTAGCTGGATTGATAGAGTGAGACTGTGTTTCAAAAAACAGAATCACTGGAAATCAAGAAGAGGGTAGGGCTTGGTGTCTGTGGCTCAGCGGCTAGGGCGCTAGCCACATATACGGGGAGCTGGCGGGTTCGAACCCAGCCCGGGCCCGCCAAACAATGACAATTGCAATAAAAAAAAAAATAGCTGGGCGTTGTGGCAGATGCCTGTAGTCCCAGCTACTTGGGAGGCTTAGGCAAGAGACTCGCTTGAGCCCAGGAGTTGGAGGTTGCTGTGAGCTGTGATGCTACAGCACTCTACCCAGGGCAACATAGTGACACTCTGCTCAAAAAAAAAAAAAAGAAGAAGAAGAAGAAGAGGGTAGGAGGGGGTAAAAACCTAAGAAGTACAATGAACACTATTCAGATGATGCGCACACTTATAGCCCCGAATAAAGTATTATAAAGTTATCCACGTAGCAGAACCATTTGTACCCCCTGAATATTTTGAAATAAACCATTAAAAACAATAAATTTCACTGCCTCAGACACTGTTGTTTAAGAACTTCACATAGTATTGATCCATTTAATTCTCACAATATTCCTACAAGATAGGTACTCTAAGCATACCTAGTTTATAGATGGGATAAAGTGAGGAAAAGGCACTTGCTAAAGATTACACAGTCAGTAGTGTACCTAAGATTCAGTGGCAGTCTGGGTTACAGCAATCCCCTAGCCTCCTGCATGTTACATGCCTACTAGGAGCATGCATTACCCACAGAATATGTCACATGACATATTTATACATATTTTCTGAAAGTACTGCCCTCTACTATTTTTTTTTCAGAACAATGCCTGGCATATAGAGTACCCTCAATAGTACTGCCTGCATATTCGACACTCAGCACACAAAAGACACTAATTCGTTCCTTTCTATTTTATCTTGTCACCCCAGGTCTCATCTCCATATTCCTACACATTGTGTAGCCAAAGCTTTTATAATAGGTATTTAGGGCCCGAGTTGTGCCTATTTATTCCTTAATCCAACCTCTTTCAGTACCTGGGGATACCCTCTCCTTCCTAATTTCGGCCTCATTGATTGCATTATAACCCACAGTTTACCACATTTGATGACAATCACAACAGCACAGTAAGTATAATCCTGAGAAACATGTTTTATTGTCTTTTTCCTGGCCAAGTTTAAGGGCTTTAGTTTATTTGGACAAATATATGTAATACGTGGGTTTGGGGGTCTTAACAATTTTTTAAGCAACAGTTAACACATGGTGTTCTAACCTCACATCCCTGTCAGGTGTGCTTAACCAGAAAACTTGTAACCCTGTGAAGAAGGTCCAAAGCAGACAGCTTCATGATTCCTTCCCCCAGATCATCAAGGTCCTTGGCTGACTTCTCTCCTTTTATACCCAGAAGGGTCTGATATGTACTAAGGAGATCATGAGACACTGACCCCTAAATCAAAACCACAAACAAAATATAGGAAGTCAACCTGGGTGGCACCTGTGGCTCAAAGGAGTAGGGCCCTGGCTCCATATACCAGAGGTGGTGGGTTCAAATCCGGCCCTGGCCAAAAACTGCCCCCCCCAAAAAAAGTCAATCAACCGTACTTAGGTTTCAAGTCAAATTAGACCTAGTTTGTCTAAACTCACTCAAAAATTACATAATGGGTGGCGCCTGTGGCTCAGTGAGTAGGGTGCCGGCCCCATATGCCGAGGGTGGCAGGTTTAAACCCGGCCTGGCCAAATGGCAACAAAAAAATAGCCGGGCATTGTGGTGGGCACCTATAGTCCCAGCTACTTGGGATGCTGAGGCAGGAGAATTGCCTAAGCCCAGGAGTTGGAGGTTGTTGTGAAATGTGACTCCACAGCACTCTACCAAGGGCAGTAAAGGGAGACTCTGTCTCCCCCCGCCCCAAAAAAGAAATTACATAATGTACATCAAATAACATTTAATTTCAGGGGAAAAGTCTCATTTGTTCTCAGAGAAATGAAGTTCCAAACTGCATACAAAACCATATTCCATCCCCATTTCCTAGAGGTATCTTTCAGTAAAACAGGTGGAGTTCCTTCCACAATGTACTGTTTGAGGACTGACACAAAGTGTCTTTCTTGTTCCAAAGTTTCCAGCAATGATTAGATCCTATGTGAGATGCACAGAAGTAGGAAACCTTAAAAACATTGAGAAATCCTAGGAATATAAAATATGACCATCTGTCAATTTATTTTATCTTTTTAAGAGACAG
>CAUYQV010033635.1:0-14814 GCA_963574575.1 Galagoides demidoff | reverse complement strand
CATTTTCCCCCTTTTTTACATACAAACAAAATAATTTTTAATGTGGTAAGGGCAGTTCTTCCTGTTATCTAGCCCTTTTCTTTCTAGGCAAAAGATGGTAATTATCAGAGTTCAGAATTACAGGTATGGGCTCTTTAAATGAGGAAGCCCAATATAAATGTAAACGATTAGCCACTGCTAGGGGAAAATGATGATTGTGATGTTAATTTCCTTAAAGGTCTTTTTTTTTTTGAGACAGAGCCTCAAGCTATCCCCCTGGGTAGAGTGCTGTGGCATCACAGCTCATAGCAACCTCCAACTCCTGGGCTCAAGCGAGTCTCCTGCCTCAGCCTCCCAAGTAGCTGGGACCACAGGCGCCCGCCACAACGCCCAGCCATTTTTTGGTTGCAGCCATCATTGTTGTTTGGCGGGCCAGGGCTGGGGATTCGAACCTGCCACCTTAGGTGTACGTGGCTGGCGCCTTAGCCGACTGAGCCACAGGCGCTGAGCCTAAGTTTTAAACTCATGGTAGCAATCCTCCCTATTCTATGTTTTGAAATCTTAGGGTGTTAATCTATTTCATCCTTTTGTTTGTTTGTTTCTTTTCCTTTGCAATGTCTCATCATATCTTTACCAGTGCACTCTTTTTCTTAAACGCTGTGTTTTGTATCACCTTATTAAACATGATATGCTCTATCACTGCACTTTCCAAAATGGTTACCTGCTAGCCACAAGTGGCCACTTAATTATACAAATTAAGATTAAAATGTGAATTCCATTCTCATGGAGGTCTTGTTCCAGGGCTAGGGCAGTGTAGGTAGAAGGGAAGAGGGAAAATAAAGGGAAAAATGCAAAATTCAGCTTCTCTCACACACTAGCCACAATGCAAGTGCTTGTCAGCCACACGTGGCCACTGGTTACCATGTTGGACAATGCAGAGAGGGAACACTTCCTCCATCACAGAATGTTCCATTGAACAATGCTGCTTTATAAATAAACCCTTTACTAGAAACCACAGAAGGATTGTCAAATACATCTCAGTGTGACTGAATTGGCTTGAGCCATTTCTCAGAATTGCCTTGACACATGAAATAAAATGGATTGTTGTAAATTCCACAGCACACTGTAAAGCACACTTCTTTCCTCAGCCACGAGCCTTTTCATCATCACCTCCTCCCAACATCTGTCTGCCCCCCACTTGAGGCCGTAGTCACATCACTTACTGGAAACACAAAGGCAGAGGAAATATCCCTTGTATGTCCATGGGTCAGTGTTCATAAGGGACAGAAGTGGGAGACTTGGCCAAGGAGAAATTTTATCAGTGAGAATTTTAAAAGCCATGCTGGGTCTTCTCCTCAGAAGGCTCAAAGCATGGAGTGGGAGAAGGAACATTTTGGTCTCCAAACCTAGAGGAACAGTGTAAAAACAGGAGTGTGGCCAGCAGTTAGCCCTCAACTGTCTAGCCATCAGCCCTGTCCAGAAATTGGCTTTGCCTTGCATAGGGTCAAGTGTCTTTCCCAGGGGAAGTTTATACTGAACAACTGGCAAGTGGGAATTATAAAGTCCAGCCCCCCACCTTCACCCTGAAAGTCCATCCAACTTTACAGCTCCAGGCGGACTGGCATTCACTGTGACATTGTGACTACTTCTCAGTCTAACTTCTCCCTGCCTGGTCCTGGGCTCTTTCTGTCCCTCAAGTGTATATCCAGCGAGCACCCCCTAATAAACCTCCTTCATCTATATTCGCTCTTCCTCCTCTTCTCAACCGTCTCCATCCCTTGGAACTCAACTTTTTACATAAGTACACCTACCTATCACTTCCATTAGGAAACTTACTAAAGTAATTTATAATATTAGTAGTTCAATAGGAAAAAAACTGGAAATACCTCAATCAACATTAAAATAATTTTTTTCCAAATATACACCTCAGAAAAGCCTTTAATAAAACAGAACTAAATAAAGTGTGTTTATGCTGACTTTAAAATTAATTAATTGCAATAATCATTTCCTCTCTTTCTCTGTTGGGGTGATGGTCCTACATACAAGCAAAAGAATATTTGAATGATTTAAACTTTAACTCTTTGGGTCATTCTTCCTGAATATGAACACTTTGATTATTATTGTACACATTACCTAGATAATTTCTCCCAGGGTCATGCCCCTGCCCTATGAAATCACAGGGTTGGACAGGAAAAAAACAGCCTGGATGCCCGGAAGCCATGAGTTATTTATGGGTAAATGTCTGGATGGCTAATGGCTGCTGCTTACAGCCAGACTCAGACAAGGCTGGTGCCCTCGTCCCCTGTACAGTGCTTCTCTGAGGCCCCCCCTCAGCTCCTGTGTTCTCCCTTCTCTGCCAGCAGCACCTGCCTCACCCTGCTGCCTATGGGGTGAGGCTGAAGCCTTCCTCAGAGGGACAGTTGCATTTAGGCAAATGTCTAACAGCTGGGATACAGCCCACGTGGGGAGGAGGCAAACCCACCATTCCCTGGCATTGCTGTCTTTCTTTCCTGTCCAGGCAAAATCATTCAAACAGTTTTTTTTTTTTTTTTTCACTTTTGAAAAGAAGATTGGTCTGGATGGTGGCAAATGCAGGTTAAATGAGAATTCCAAACACAGGCACGTGGTGGGGCTCTTTCACAGTTGAGAAGCCGGGCAGAGGTTGAAGAGCAGACCGGGCCATCTGAAGTCTCTGTGTTCTTTTCTTTTTCTCCTGAAGTGGAGCCGGAAGGTAACAGGTTTAAACCAGGAGCCGTCTTTTTCTTTTCACAATAAATCAGGTAAGCTTACATTTACTAAATGTTTGGATGTTGATTTCAGGGTCTCAGGCAATGCATAATTTATTTTGATTTTTTTAAGAACAAATTTGCCCTGTTTTAAGGGAAACAATTCAGAGTGACTTCCGTCAGCTGAAACGAAACCAGTCTACAGGATAGCCATATAGAATTTATTTTACACAGTACTAGCAAAGAGTTTCCTTAGCATTAAGTCAGTAAAAAGTGCTAACTAGGAGGAATTTGGGTGTTAGCATGTGGCTGTAAGCGTTCTGTGCTAGTGGACTTGGTCTATGCCTGACAGATTTAAGCAAGAGAAACTATCTGATGAAAATGAGCCGATATTTCTCACTATGTAGCTACTGGATCTCAAGGGCTTCATTACCAGTGACTACTAGGGCATGAGGAAAAGTCAAGTAAGTGATGGATCCAGTGAGGTATATTTCTGGTTTAAAGACAATCTGCATTTGGGGAGTCCTGCTCTTAATTCATGGAGTCTCTTGGCAAAGGCTCCACATGAAGAGAGTGGTTTGGGGAGAGCAGAGAAGAGGAAGGGGCAGGATGGGGGAAGGAGAGAAGGAAGAGAGGACTGAGCCTCTGCTGTGAGGAGGGGCACACCTGGAAAAAAGCTGGGAGAAGTGAAGGGAGTGAGGCCAGGGAAAGCGAAAGAAGGGGACAGGGAGGGCTCGTGAGAGGAAGGAAACCAGGGAACAGGGCTTGGGATTGAGAGATGAAACCACATCTCTGCCGAGCTTGGGCAAGTGACTCAACGTCTCTGTTAGATAGGTATAGCGATTCTCTTTCCACCCACCTTGTCCATTACGAACAGGCAAACATGGTTGTCTAGAAATGTAAGGGTCTCTCATGATTTAGAACTGAAAAATAAAATTCCTTCTGTCTCTGTCCCTCAGGAACACAATGGACCCAAAGGAAAGCCATCACTCTGGTGAGAAAGGGACCTCCTATGTGGACCTCTTTCTGATGATACCTGGGCAAAATTGTTAAAGGGGGGAGCGGTGAGGGGTCTTATTCTAACTCCCACCACTGCCACCATCACCAGCTCAAAACTAAACTGCTAAAACATTCTACCAGGAACCAAAATAGGCATTCAGACTTTTTCCTTGTACACTGATCTTTTAGATCTGCCTGGAACATTCCTTCTCTACTCATTCACTCTTCTCTCTCTCTCCTTTCTATAGGCTTGCTCTCTCTCCTTCCTCCACCTTCTTCCCCCTCCCCCCACCTTCTCTGCTGTCCATTCCTGGGGGGTTCCCTTGGTTTCTCTCTCTGTCTTGACTCCCCCTGTCCTACCCTCTCCTAGCTCTTTGCCTACCCCCCCCCACCAGCCCTGTCTTTAGTCTTTCACATCAAGAAGAGTGCAGATCTCCCCCCTCCCCCAAGTCCACTTCACACTCAACCCCATCTGTGAGAATGGGGCAGGACTTTGGTTTCCTTGTGTCTGGAACTTACTGATTGCACAAGTGGAACTCTGTGAGATCCAAATGAGGAACAATAGCCTTTCCCCCTCCTGACATGGCCTCTAATTATGCAACTTTAACTCTCAGCACCATCTTAGGCAGATTTCTTTCCGTTCTTATATGGATTATAAGAACACTCTCATTAACATTACTGTGGTACATAACATCAAACTTATATTCCTTCTGGCTTCTCTTCTCTCAGCCTTAGCTCTGGGGCCTTCTAGAGGTCTCCCTGTCTCTCCCAGCTCTGCCTTCTCAGCCCTTCTGTTCTTTTCCCTTTCCGGATCAGACAGGAGGTGGGGTCGCTGGAGAAAGAGACCAAAACACTGGGGTCCCATGGTCCCACAGTTTTCTCCAGCTGGTCCCTAATTCCCTAATGTTCTCCTTTATCCACTTCCCTGACACAGCTGCACACTCTCTGGTGACTTATTTGACCAGACCTCAGCTCCTTCTCTCAGCAGTAGCCCTCCTGTTTACCTAAACTCCAGGTAACATCTGCTCATTTCTCTCAAAAATTTGTTCAAGAATTCTCTTCACTTTGCTATACTTGAGGAGAGTTACAAATTTCTATAGTTCAGTAAATGCTCATCTCAATTTCTTGAGGCAAGCATAATATTTACGAGTAGTACTTTTAGAGACTCCCCACTCTTGGCTCACCATGGGGAAGGGTCTTTCCCCTGTTCCCTCCCCATGGGAGAAAAGGACACAGCACTGGCTGGTGGGCCAGTAACTAGGGCAAAAGTTTCTATTACATGTCCATTGTGAGGCTGTAACTGCACTGGAAAATAAGAGCCCACAGATTGCAATAAACTTGATTAGAAGAGAGAATATTTACATATATGTAACGGGTTGGAAGAGCAATGTGAGGCATAAAACAAAGTAAAAGGCAAGCTTTTCCATTCACACAATTCATGAATTTTAATAGCTCTGTGTCCTTGGGCAAGCTGCAGATCTATGGGCAAACTAGGGTAAAACAAGGTAGGAACAAGAGGAGCCTATGGGTAAAAGATTAATTAGCCCTTTCCCTTCCTTTTGCCTGAGAATTTAATCTTTGGTTAAACTTTCCAGCTATGATTCTCTGGTAATTTAATATGAAGAAACTTTGCTTGTGTTTAAAAATTTCCCTTGATGGGTGAATTATGTCTATACTCAGAGGACTATCAGTACATGAAGGGAGGCTGTGTTCTGGAATTCCCTGAGCAGGGTGACTCTTGCAACTGTCATGTTTCTTCCAGAGAATTCAGAGGCTAAGAGAGCCCCAGAGTTGTTACAGGAAACCCTGGCTCCTGTGGGTCAGAAAGGCTCTGTACCTGCCTAAAGTGCCATCTCCTTGCCCTGAGGTGACTTCCACTAGGAGGAAGACCTGATATGTCCCTCTGACAAGCTGTTTCCTATCCTGAGTAGACTAGCCCCCAGTGATCCCCAAGCAGTGCTGTGAGCCAGAGAGGTCCCTGAACCTAACAAGACCCCTGGCAAGTACCTAATCCTAACTCAAACTCCATTGCCAGGAGGAACAAGTAAGATATGGCATGTAAACAACTTGGCACAGAGCCAAACACATCTTAATAAACAGTAGGTGTCACCATTATTAACTAGCTGGGTGGCTTTGTCTAAGTTTCTTTTCTTTTCTTTTCTTTTTTTTTTTTTTTTTGAGACATAGTCTCACTCTGCTACCCAGGCTCAAGTGCTGTGGCATCATTATTCACAGCAACCTCAAACTCCTGGGCTCAAGCAATCCTCCTGCCTCAGACTCCTGAGTTGGTGGGATTACAGGCACATGCCACAATGCCTGGCCAATTTTTTTTATTTTTAGGAGAGATGGGGCCTTGCTCTTGTTCAGGCTGGTATCTAACTCTTCAGCTAAGTCAGTCCATCTGCCTCGGCCTCTAGGAGTGCTGAGATTACAGCATGAGCCACTGCCCCCAGCCTTGTCTAAGTTTCTTAACCACTACAGGACACAGTTACGTCATTTATAAGGAGGCTGCCTTAGACAATAATAGGCTGGTGTTCACAAAGTGATTAAGTACACAGGCACTATTTTACATTCTTTATGTATATTGGCTTGTTTAATCTTTCAAATAACACCACATGGTATAAACCATTGTTTTTTCCAGGTGCAGAGAAACTAAGCAGTTACCTAAAATCACATGGCTAGCAACTGGAATATAGTGAAAAGTAGGCAGTGCAGATCCAGATTCTTTATTCTTTCCCACTGCTGTTGCCTCTCAGAAAACTAACTCCCTTCTAGTTCCATCTTGGCTCTCATATTTTATACTCTTTGTAGACTTCCCTTCTCCAACTTTCTCTAACTCAATGGGCTTAGCAGGAGAATCCTGGTTCTCTAGGAACTCCTAGATTACCCTCCAAGATCTACTGCCAGAAAGATTCTTCACTTAGAATATTCTGATTCATTTATATAGGTCAAATGTTCCTCCTTTACAGTAAAAGAGAAAAAGAATTGACCCCAGAAGCCAGAATTAACCCTGCCTTGCAAGTTAAGTGGCTCCCCTGTCTTTGCCACATAACAGACGCCACTAGCAGCTTCTTGATCCTGCCACTAACTCATCCCAGACAATCATTCCTTTCACCATGGTGTAGACCAGCAGATATGGCAGCATGGCTTCCATGCCTTCCCCTTTTGTGTGTCTGAAAGTCCTTTATATGTCTGTCCCTATTCATTCCTCTCCCTGGAAGAGGAAGGATACAGGGAAGAGAGGGGAGTTTACCACGTTCTTTTCTTGCCTCATATAAAGATTATGCCGTCCTTTCTAAGCACAAGTTTGGTATCCTCTATAAACTACCAGCTGTTTCTTTATTAGTAAAAATAATTTTACACTACTCATTCTGTTATTTCCCTGGTCCAGTCATTTCCCTGGTGGTCATAACCACACTCTGCCCAGCTAAGGGCAATTTCTACCAGTGGAGCAGAGCCAGGTTACTTGCTCCATCTTGAGATGGAACCCATACTCCTGGCTACACATCTCTGACCTCCATAAAATTTGTCTTCAAGAGGGCCACAACTGAGTGATTCAGGCAAGAGTTAAGTGATGAGATATGTTTCTAAATTCATCTCATTGTCCAAGAATGTTCTTTCAGAGTTCAATATGAGAATATCCTTGCCATCCTAGAGAAATCAAAATGCTTTAAAAACCATAATTAATACATTTTATTTGATAATGGACTTAGATTTTATTTCATAAATACAATAGATTGTGGGAGTATTTTTTCCCATAATGAGGAATACCTCATTATCATTGAAAATTTTCCATTGCCATGATCAGAAGAGTAATAACACAGTAAACTTGTTCCTAATAGGACCATGTACAAAGAGCCAACAAGCCAGTGGATCAGAGCTGAGGATCATTCTTGTGGGCAAAACAGGAACTGGCAAAAGTGCTACGGGAAACAGCATCCTTGGGAAGCAAGCGTTTGAGTCCAAGCTGAGTGCCCAGACCTTGACTAAGACCTGCAGCAAAAGTCAGGGAAGCTGGGGAGAGAGAGAGATGGTCGTTATTGACACTCCAGGTGTGTTTTCTGAGAAGGACCGGTGTGAAGACCTGTACCAAGAGGTGCAGAGGTGCTACTCACTATCTGCACCAGGACCTCACGTGCTACTGCTGGTGACCCAGTTGGGGCGGTACACCACCCAGGACCAGCAGGCTATCCAGAGGGTGCAAGAGATCTTTGGAGAGGATGCCATGAGACACACAATCATCCTCTTTACCCACAAGGAGGACCTCAAAGGTGACTCCTTGGTGGACTACATCCGTGACTCGGACAACAAAGCCCTCAGCAAGCTGGTGGCAGCATGTGGGGGCCGTGTCTGTGCCTTTAATAATCGAGCTGAGGGGAGTGATCGGGATGACCAAGTGAAGGAGCTGATGGACTTAATTGAGGGCTTGATGAGGGAGAGGAGGGGTGGCCACTTCACCAATGAACTGTACAGCCTCGTGCAAGGGCCAAACTGTGGATCTGTCAGGTCAGAAGAAAGATCAAAGAATTTTAGAGGGAATTTGGTAAAGTACATGGAAATTCAGAGACATCACATAACCATAGCCAAAGCAAATTGCCTACAGAGAATCCTAATCACAACACAACTGTGTGTTTTATTTTGTATTCAACTGTGTGTCAAATTGCTGGTTCTGTTGTTCTGTGTGTTGCACGGCGTGTGCAAGTTGTTTTACTCCTTACCCTCTGGCATGTGCCATTTATTTTGTAGCTTTCTGTGCATTATACTCAAGGAGGTCATGATAATCTTGCGAAGGACCATTGTTCCACAATGCAAGCCTTCTGGGTTGTAGTTACAGTCGGCGATTATTGATATTTACTTGCTGTTGTTTGGTGGGTGGAGCACAGTGCCTTCCCTGTAGAACGTGATACCTCATGTCATAGCTGAGATTCTGTGAAATGTTTAAATCTTAACATATTAAACCATTTATTAAGGAACCAAAATATTTTAAAAACTACTATTTGATTCAAATTACATTACTAAAACCTTTTGAAAATGGTAAATATAAAATTCTTCTCCTTTGCAAATCTCTAACAATTTTTATGCTCCTGAAAATACCTTTTCTTCTTTATAATACTAATAACATGTATTAATATGAATACAATAAAACAGCAATAAAATAATAATAAGTGTAAAGTTCCTAGGATGACTTTTCTTTAACACTCTCTTCATGGTTCATTTACTCTGTAACAGAACAAATTTGTGCCTGACAAGAACACACAGACACACACATCAGTAGTCTGTTTTATGTACATCAAATTTGATTAACATTGAAAGGGGTTTAGCCAGATTTTAGCCCTGGAACCCTTCAAATTTAGCATCGAAACATATATATGTAGAGGCTTAGATGTCAGGTAAGATGGTGAACTGGATATTCTAAAACCTTATCTGCTAAATGCGAGTAGAGGCTAATTGTATTAAGATTATAAGAAAGTGAATTTTTATGATTGATGAGCTCACCAGAAAATAAGGAAAATTCCAAGGGTGAAGCTAAAAATATATATATATTAAAAAAAAGAGGAGGTAAAACTGGGGTTGAGGCCCAGGAGTAATAAGCAAACATGGAAGGCAGAGGTGACCAGTAGACAAACGTCAAGATCAGTCCTGAGAAGGAGAAACTTGGTCCTGGGTTGTCAGTGAACACCGGGAGGTGATTCTGAGGCTTCTGTGTTAAGTTTGGGCCTTTGTGGGAGGCTGAAGGCATCTCAGATCAGCTTAGCTCTTGACTTCCAGTAGAAGCAAACATGAATCTGATCTAGAAGAAAACATTTCCGATTTACTTGAATATTCAGATATTCAAGTAACGTCAATAAACTGAGCCCATGTTATATGTCTATGAATTAGAGCAAACAGATTTAAAAAAAAACAAAACAGAATTAGACTCAAAAGACTTCAATATCAAAATACTGGTTACACCATATTAAACACCTATGAAATGTTTTTCGAAAGATGACACACACCCTCCAAAAGGAAAAGGAACAAGAAACTGCCAAAAATAATGAAACATATCTGAAAGAAATGGTGCAATTTTTATAAATAAAATTATAATTGATAAATTGTTTTTTAAAATCAATGACTATTACTCCTTCCTAATGGTAGAGAAGTAAGTTGATTATACAAACTTTCCTGTGGATAACTATTGTAAAAATTTGAAAAAAAATGTAAATCCATGTAAAGATATTGGAAATCATTTAAAAGTAGACAGATGAAGAGAGTTTCTCTCAAAGAACTGCATGTGTTTGTATTAAAATATGAAACAAATGCACATTATCATTGCTTCTATTTAGCATTGTACCAGAGATCCATCCTGTTCAGTTCAAAATAGCATAAGAAGAACAAGATTTACCCCCTCCCTGCCTCATGTGAAACAACATCAAATTGACTTGGCATGGTGGCTCACGCCTGTAATCCTAGCACTCTGGGACGCCAAGATCACTGGCTTGCTTGAGCTCAGGAGACCAGCCTGAGCAGAAGAGAAACCCCATCTCTGTTAAAAAACAAAAAACCAGCCAGGCATTGTGGCAGGCACCTGTAGTCCCAGCTACTTGGGAGGCTGAGGCAGTAGGATTGCTTGAACCAAAGAGTTTGAGGTTACTGTGAGCTATGATGACACGGCACTCTACCATGGATAACAAATTAAAAATATGTCCCCCCAAAAGAAAAAGAAACAACAACAAGTGGACAAATAACAGAAGACAGTGAACATCAGATAACAAAAGATAGTAATCACGTAGAACTAACTGGAAAACAAATAAGGCAACACTTACAGTGGCCCCAGCCTTCTGCCTTGAGAGAGTTCCCAGGGCACAGCTCAGACATGGTGTGGCAGATGGACCTTGTGATGACTCCCAGTGAATCCCAGTTCTTGGTGTTCACACTTCTGTGGAAACACTTCCATCTGGGTTTGAGTGGGACCTGACACATACTTCTAACCAGCAGAACATGGCATAAGTGATGGAATGTCACTCCAGTGATTTATATAGCCCTAGGAAGATGCACTCGCCCTCTTATGCTGGCCCTCAAGAAGAAAATTTCCACATTGTCAATGGCCTATGGACAGGGGCAAGAGGCAGAAACTGCAAGCAGTATCTAGCACTTGGGGGTGTGCTCTAGCCAACACCCAGCGAAAAGTCAAAGTTGTCGGTCATATAGCCACACAGAAATGAATTCTACCAACATTCTGAGGGTTCAAATCTTTCATCAGTTGAGCCTCTGATAAGACTTTAGCTCTAGCTAACACCTGGATTGCAGTCTGGGTTGCAAACCTGAAGCAGAGAACACAGCTAAGCGAGGCCTATGCTCCTGACCCACAAACATTGTGAGGTAATAAATGTGTGTTGTTTTCAGTTGCTAAGTTTGTGGTAACTTGTTATGCAACATTAAGCCACTAACATATGTGGGGAATCCAGGTCAAGTCCAAGAAAGTCCTTGATTTAAGATGGAGCTGTGATTATAGAGAAACAAAGGTGGCTGCCGTTCACAGAAGAGAGCCTATAATCTCAGCTGTTTGAAAGGCCAAGATGGGAGGATTGCTTCAGACTCAAAGTTTGAGAACAGAGTATAAGCGAGGAGAGAGCTGGACAGAAGGAACTACAGATGCCTGTAGAGGCTCCCCTGATCTCACAGTTGGGTACTTACCAGCACATGCATGTGCTGAAACCCCCTGAGGACAGGGAAAGAACCACTCAAGAGGATTATGGAAAAGAGGGTCCTGCACTGCACTCACAAGGGACCAAGAATAGCATCTGTCCCCACCAGACAAACAAAAAGAGCTTGTGATTCATGGGACATTTGGTATGGTACACATTAGAGCCTTACCCTTAGTTCCAGACAGAAAACTTCTCTTATATCTAACTAATCTTAAAAGCAAGACCTGAAGGATCAAACTATTTCCAGGTAACTTAAATGCATCCCAGAAGGAAGCTTAAGAATGTTTACAGGAGTAGAAAAATATTCAGCACCCATCAAGGTCAAAACCAGATGTCTGGATCTAATAACAGGTTACCAAACATGAAAAGTGACAAGAAAATATGACCAATGATGAGGAGAGAAGTCAATCAAAACTGACTTTAATGTTAGAATTAACAGCCAAGGACATCGACACAGGTGTTACAACTGTGTTCTGTATGTTGCAACAGTTAAGCAGAGATGTGGAAGACAGAAAACAAAATCCGAATTAACTTCTTTTTTTTTTTTGAGACAGAGCCTCAAGCTGTCCCCCTGGGGAGAGTGCTGTGGCATCTCAGCTCACAGCAACCTCCAATGCCTGGGCTCAAGTGAGTGCCCGCCACAACGCCTGGCTATTTTTTGGTTGCAGTCATCATTGTTACTTGGCCAGCTGGGCTGGATTCGAACCCACCACCTTACGTGTTTATAGCTGGCTCCTTAGTCACTTGAGCCACAGGCGCCCAGCCGGAATTAACTTCTAAAGCTGAAAATGACCATATAAGACATGAAAATTACACTGAATAGAATTAACAAAATATTAGATTTTGGGGAAAAAAGATTAGCAAACCTTAAGATAGAGCAATAGAAAAGTTACAACAGAGAAAACACAAAAGGAAAAAAAAACAATAACTATAAACGAATAGAACTTCAATGAGCAGTCAGAGAACCTCAAGTGGAATATACATGCAACTGGCTTCACTAAAAGTAAGAGGGACAGAAAAAAAATTTTGGAAGAAATCATGGCCAAAAGTTTTCCAGATTTGATGACAACTATAAACCCAGAGACCCAAGCATTCATTGAACCTCAAGCAGATAAAATATGAAGAAAGCCAGACATAGTGACCTCCTCCCAGCTTTGAGAGACTGAGGCAGGAGGTCATTTGAGCCCCGGAGTTCCAGGCCTGGTGCACCGTGATTGTCACTGCCCTCCAGCAGGGCAACATAGTGAAATCCTGTCTGTACCTTTCTTTTTTAAAAAATGAAGAAACTATACAAAAGGCGTATTACGATCCATTTGATCAAAACCAATGATAAAGGGGAAATCTTCGCCGTTGGGATCCGGGATCCGGTGGTGGGAAAAGTGAAATCCTCAAGGCAGAGCTTCAGTTTGAGGAGAGAGGTTGCTGCGACCTGCTCTCCACTCCCGGGCCCCAAGCGCTGCTGCTGGTGACCCACCTGGGCCGGTTCACCATCCAGGACCAGCAGGCCGTGAGGACTGGGAGGGAGTCCTGGAGTGCACAGTCATCGTCTTCACCAGGAAGGAGGACCTACCGTATTATGTGTGCTGCACGGAGAACCATGCCCTGCGGGAGCTGGTGGTCACGTGCGGGGGCCGAGTCTGTGCCTTTGACCTCAGAGCTAGGGGCCAGCATCAGAAGGCCCAGGCAGAGAAACTTCTGGAGCTGGTAGGGACCCTGGTCAGGGAGAACCGGGACACCCACTAAACCAATGAGGTGTATGGCAGGTGCAGGCCCTGCACTGGGTGTGCCCGAGGAACGGCTCCGGAGGGTGGCGGAGAAGGTGGCAGCCCGCATACAGGGGGCCCGAGGACCTCGGCTGCTGTCCAGGCTGTGGAAGTGGCAGAAATGGCACAAGTCCCACTGGACCGGCTGTCGGATCAGCGTGCTAGTCCTTCTGCGGGGTGCGCTCCTGCTCTATCTGCTATTCTGGAGGCACAGGTATGAGGCCTTTCCTGACCGTGTAAATGTGACCCTGATGAGTCAATTCACCATTGATTTACCTGTGGCTCCTAGAGTTCTTCATCTGAGCTCATAGGCTCCCCTCCCTTGCCTCGTTCTAACCTGCCAACCTGAGAGTCTGCCAGCACCCACTCCCCACCCCAGACGAAACCTTCCCTTGCAGTAGCCAATGACCACTGTGCCTTTTGCCTGTTTTGCACTGAGCTCAGACTTCCTTCTCTGTCCTTAAGTTATCTTCTTTCCACTGGGCCAAACACAAGCAGAGCCTCAGTGCTATACTCATGTTCTTATTTGAATTGAATCTATTTCCCTAAATAAATACATTGGATGATCACGTTGTGTGAAATCAAGTCAATGTGTGTAGAGGCTTATATGTTCACTGAACAAAGACATTACTCTCTGTCATCCTTACCTGCAAACCATGCAGAGAAACACCCGTTCTGCTGGGTGATCACAGGAGACAACATAGCAGTGTGGAACCTTCCATCTGCACTGGCAGGAAGTGTCCCCTCGTGCATCCCCAGTCAGACCTCTCAGAAGTTAAAATACAGACCATTCTGCAAGTCCAAGGAGAGTGTAACTAGAGGCTCAGTTCCCAGGCTCTTGAGGGCCTACCATAGGTCTACTTCAGGGAGGCTTATACACTCAAAGGTGAACGTGTAAACAAGATGAGTAAGTTCTGGAGATCTTCTCAACTCAAGGATAAATCAAACAAATTGAAGAGGTTTGGAAATTTTTTTTTAATTTCAATCTCCAAGAAATAGGGCAAACAGGTCTTTGTGGTCTGAGAACTGGTGGTAACAATGGGATATAGAGTCATATCTGGGAGACTTAGGTTTCTTTTCCGTGTAAAATGAGGCAGGTTACCCTGTACTGTGCACCCCTACTGTTCCTTTCTATGCCTTCACCCACACTTGCTTTGTCTTCAACACCACCACCCTCACCCACAAATCACAGCTCATCTCTGCTATCACCATGGAAGTCCACACCTCTGCCCTACACCATCCTCTGCCACTGCCCTCACAGCCAGAGACTTTCAGGTTACTGATGACCTTGATTACTAAAGAAACAAGTAAAAAGAGAAAATAATCTGCAACCACTGAGCCCATATTAGAGAGCGAGGCCAACAAGTCCCTTGTAGAAGACTTTGCAAACACCAACAGGAAAACCAGTGCCAAATGTTGAGACTTGAGATTTCCTCAGCAGCAGAGGCCATTTGGTGTAAGGAGTTATGAATAAACCCAGCACAGACCCTCATAAGGGAATCTTGGTATGGTTTTGTTCATTTTTCTTTTTTTTTTTTTTTTTAATTTTATTGAATGGTAACTATGTACATTAATGCACTTCTGGGGTACAGTGTGGGGTTTTCGCATGCAATCCGAAATACTTCCATCAAACTGATCAACACAGCCTTCATGTCATTTTCT
>CAUYQV010033633.1:0-54780 GCA_963574575.1 Galagoides demidoff | reverse complement strand
AACGTTCATAACAGCATGATTTGTAATAGCCAAAAGGTGGAAATGATACAAGTGTCCATCGAAGGACGACTGAAGAGATAAACAAATGTTTTCTAGCACTGGAAGAAAAATTTCCATGCTTGGGAAGTAACAAGGGATTTTGTTTTCAAGGATAATCTTGGCTCTGATGTTGACTTAAGAACCTATAGATCAAGGTTAAAATTAACACAACTGGACCAGCTAGGACCCTCAAAGATACCAAAATCAGGAGGCCGGGTGGAGTGGCTCTACCTGTAATCCTAACTTAACTCTTGCCAAGCACATAAGGATTACAGTGGCTCTACCTGTAATCCTAACTTAACTCTTGCCAAGCACATAAATGTATCTTTGAATTCAAGGAAGTTCATGGAATGAGTTCATGTATGGAGTGGCTGACGTACCCCAATGGAGCTAAACAGACCTCTGCCCAGGGGTGGGGAGAGCTGGAGTAAGGTACCACCCTGGCTCCTAGAAGTCCCTCTCCTCTCTCCGTACAGGTACAAATCCTTGTGCCCTGATACTTGGCCGCACTGGTGCGGGCCTCCAGCAGAGGGCGTAGAACGGCTGATTAAGTACATCGGCTACAAACCCGAGGAATACAAGTTAGGGAAGTAAGTGACGACAAATGTCCAAATGGTCTCTGTTCCTGCCATCAAAGTGTTCCTAGAGATCCATTTCCTAGGATTTGTGTAGATTTATACGCAGATGCTTCTATCCAATTCAAATGCAGCTCTGAATGGTTAGAAAGTCTATAGAGTTGCCTGTCAGAGGAGACGACGTTAACAAGGGAGCCCTGGGGCCTAAACTTGACTCAGCAGGTTTAGAAATGTTTGCAAAATGAAGAAGGGGCCAAGATGCACAACTTACTTCTGTGAGCTTTGGTTTTCTTATCCGTCAAATATTTGCATGACCTGCCAGGCGTGGCAACTGGGACCCATCCAAAGTGAAATCATCTTTGGCATCCCAGAAAGCAATGTTCCAGAACTCTGGTATCTGAACTATACTTGGTAGTTGTGAGCAGAGAACTTTCAGGCACAACTCGGTGGGATGGATCCCAATGGTGTGAGCTTGTTCTGTGGGTCATTTCGGTCAGGATTAATGCATGAACAGGCTCTGCTCTAGACTGTGGGACTTCTCCCTTTCAGAATCTCTGCCTTTGACTCCACCAGTAGGCTTTCTTTCCCTGCCAGCTCCTGACGCCTCCTTGTATGTGGCTGTTGATGGCATCCTGGCTCCTTATCTTTTTGGACACAAGGTCTCACTCTGTCACCCAGGCTAGAGTGCTGTGGCCTCGTTCTCACGCACAGCAACCTTAAACTCCTGAGTTCAAGCGATCCTCCTGCCTCAGCCTCCTGAGTGGCTGGGACTACAGATGCCTACCATAATGCCTGGTTAATTTTTCTATTTTTTAGTAGAGATGGGTCTCACTCTTGCTTAGGCTGGTCTAGAACTCTCAGCTCAAGTGATCCTCCAACCTCGGCCTCCCAGCGTGCTAGGATAACAGGGGTTAGCCACCTGGCCTGGCCAACCAAAGCCAGAGCCAAACAGAAGTCTCTATCTTGAGGCTTCTGTTCTAGCCTCTGTTCCAAGAGTCAGTTATTTAGTCAGTCCAAATCCCTGAGGGGAATCAGATTCAGCACAGCCTGAGGGAGGCAGGCCATGGACGTCAGAGGTGGTGTGTCTGTCTCAGATCCCCTAATTTGGAATGTGGCAGTGGGATCACATTGCTGCACCCGGTGGCTGCTCTGGGAACTGTCCCTCACAAGGCACAGGGTGAGGACAGGCAAATCCGAAACCCGTCTCGGTAACTTCTCTTTGCTGGTCAATGGGATCTTCTTTTAAACTTCAGATCTATCTTCTTTGTTATCACTATTTAAAGCTCAGAAGCACCTTGAGGTTAGGCTGGTGTATTCATTTCCTAGGGCTGCAGGACAAATGACCACAAACTGGCTGGCTAAAGCAACATGAATTAGGCTGGCCCAGGTGGCTCACGCCTATAATCCTAGCACTCTGGGAGGCTGAGGCAGGTGGATTGCCCGAGCTCAGGAGTTTGAGACCGGCCGAAGAAAGAGCGAGACCCTGTATCTACTAAAAATAGAAAACCTACTGGGGCATGGTAGCAGGTGCCTGTAGTCCCAGTGACTTAGGAGGCTGAGGCAGGAGGATCGGTTGAGCCTAAGAGTTTGAGGTTGGTGAGAGCTATGATGACGCCATGGCACTCTACCCAGGGCAACAGAGTGAGACCCTGTCTGAAAACAACAACAACAACAAAACAATAACAGTTTATTCGCTTGTAGTTCTGGAAGCCAGAAGTCCAAAATCTAAGAGTTGGCAGGTCTGTGCTGCTTTTAGAGTCATTATGGAAGGATCCTTCCTTGCCTCTTCCACCTTCTGGGGGCTCCTGGCATTCCTTGGCTTTTGAGGCCACATCATTCTGATCTCCACCTCCAAGGACTTCCCTGAGTCTTTCTGTGTGTGTCCTTCTCTGTCTCTTCTAAGGACACTCTTGCTGGTAGGATCTCATTTCCCTCCTTACCTTAATCACATCTGCAAAGCCTTATTTCCAAACAAGATCACATTCTGAGGTTCTGTGTAGATGGGACTTTGGCAGCATGTGGGGGCACCACTGTTCAACTACTCCCACAGATGGCAGGACTGATTAATAATGAAAACATTTCTTTTCACTTCTAGAACCAAAATATTCATTCGTTTCCCCAGGACTCTCTTTGCGACTGAAGATGCCTTTGAATTTAGTAAACATCAATTAGGTATGATTTTTCCGCCCTGACTTCAGGAGAATGTGAAATGAACAAGTTTAGTGTGGGGATGCATCTGAAACCCGGGTGTCTGAGGTAATGTGAGAAGCATTCACTTTGGAAACCAGGAACGAGATGTGGGATTATAAAAATATACAAGTAAATTTATGCCTCCATGGGCGTTTGGAGGCCAGCCGTGGATACAGGCAGAAATGTAAACATTTGTACTGCCAGCTCAGTTCTACTTTGGAGCAGACCCCGTTGTGCACCATTAGGACCTGAAACCACGGGAGACCCTCCCCCTTAAATTAAGGCTTTAAAACCTTCATATGTATTAGTATCTGATATTGGAAGGCATAGCTTCCAAACCTACAGCCAGGGTATTGTATGGTGAATGGTAACATGAGCAAAGATGGGTGATGGGAAATGTACAAAACTTAAAAAGTCAAAATGACTGGGGACACGGGGCTTACTCTTCAAATCATAACCGGTCTGTCAAGGATTATGCTTGAGTCACTTGAAGGCTTGCTGTGTGCCAGGTGCATGCTGTGTCCTTTATCCCATGATCTTTTATCTGCAGAAAAACTTGTGAGGTAGGTATTATCATTGGCAATTTATATTCAGGGAAATTGAGGCACAGAGATGCTGGTAACTCAGTGAAGGCTGCACAGTAGTAAGCCGTAGGGCTGTGGTTTCAATGTGGGTCTGACTGGCTTCAAGCCTTGAGGGTCTCATGGTTTGACCTCCACAGCAGTGGGCACTGATGGCTGGGGATCTAGTTGTGGGACAGGTGCTAGCTCGGATGGGTCTCGGGAGGCCTGAGTCGGCATCTCTAACCAGCTCCCAGGGAATAGGATGCTGCTGCTCTGTGAGGCCTCAAGAACTTGGCCTCTGGAGGGACGTTAGTCACAGCATGGAGGGATAGAGAGAGGATGAAGGCATCGAGGGCGACTGTGTTTTGTGGTCCACTCAGAGCTATGTTCACACTCCTTCTTAGAAGCTGTTTTGCCTTGACCTTGGCAAGTGTCCTCACTGTCTGAAGACACTTGCATTGCCCATTTGTAAAGTGTTCTGATAATGCCCACCTCACGGAGTGAGGCATGAGGGTGAAATGGAACGTGTAGCATGGAACTGGGGCTCCTGCCGTTGGTGTTCCTTACTCTGGGGCAAGGGAAGAGAAAGGCAGAAAGGAAGCCCTGGGAGCCAAGCTGAGTGTGACCCGACAGCACCCATTTCTGTGATGCTGTGATGGGCGTCCTGTGTCGTCACTACATCACAGCCTCGGAGGCCCCCTTGTCCCATTCCTTCCCAGAAGTCATAACACAAAGCCACACAAATGAAAAGCCATTTCACCAAAAGTTTTGTTTGATTTTAAGTTGCGAGAATTCAAGCCACATACAAAGGCTGCCAAGAAAGGAGAGAATTTGCGAGAAAAAGACAAGCAGGTAAGAATTACACAGGAACTCGGGCGGTTTGCAGTCAGCCAGAGTCCCACCCTTTCTCTCTTTATCCCCGTGGCCCCTGGGTGCACAGGCTCATTTGCAAGTGCTCTCCCCTTGCCTGTCCTTGCCTCAGGGTCCAGTTCGGGGCCTCTTCTCATTTCTTTATTAACTGGAGATTATAATGTTGTGGCTTATCGTTGTTCTACAGATATGTTTTTGGGATTTTTTTTTTTTTTTGAGGCAGGGTGTTGCTCACTGTGTTGCTCAGACTAGCGTGCAGTGGGTCAGCCTTGCTCACAGCAACCTCAAACTCCTGGGTTCAAGGGATCCTCCTGCCTCAGCCTCCTGAACGGCTGAGATTATTGGTGTGAGGCACTGTACCTAGCCACCCAGGCATGTTTTATGTGATCCACGACATGTGCACGCTTTTTTTTTCTTTTGGAGTCTCATTCTGTCACCCTGGATGGAGTGCTGTGGCATCATCATAGCTCACAGCAACCTCAAAGTCTTGGGCTCAAGCGATTCTCCTCCCTCAGTTTCCTCCATAGCTGGGATCACAGATGCCCACGACTCCTGGCTATTTTATTCTATTTTCAGTAGAGACAAGGTCTTCCTCTTGCTCAAGCTGGTTGAGCTCAAGTAATCCACCCACCTCGGCCTCCCAGAGTGCTAGGTTGACAGGCATAAGCCACCTCACCCGGCCAACATGTGCATGTTTAAAATTTCTGAAAAACGCTTCAAACACCACAAGTACCCTGGAGTCACTCCCTTTTTGTTCCTCCCCAGTCACATTCACACACAACACCCTCAGCCACACACACACATTTCTTGGCAGTAACCACTCTTGAATTCTTGAATTTTGTGGCCACAACTACAAAGATATGTTCTTTATAGTTTTACCATCTATGATGTATCTCTAAATAGTGTATTTATAGTCTGGCATGTTTTGAACTTAATAAAATTAGATTGTTGGTATCTTTTGGGACATTTTTCGCACTCTAAATCATTTTTGAAATTCAACCAGATGAGTTTAGATTTACCCTTTTCTTTGGTGCATAATATTTCACTATATCAAAGATTGGTGTGATGGACTTGTGGGTCACATGGGCTGTCACAGCTACTCAGGTCTGCCATAGTAGTGCACAAGTAGCTCAAAGATTGTGTTGCAATAAAACTTTATTTGCAGAAACAGGTGACAGGCCATATTTTGCCAGCCTCTGAGCTCATATGAATATACTACAGTTTAGCTGTTCTGTTGATGGACATTTGTTGTTTATAGTTGCTTGTTTCTGTATATAAACAATGCTGTTCTGAGGCATAAACAAAAAGCATTTTTAAAATCTAAGTAACTGGGGTGGCACCTGTGGCTCAAAGGAGTAAGGCACCAGCCCCATATGCCAGAGGTGGTGGGTTCAAACCCAGCCCCACCAAAAACTTAAAAAAAAAAAAAAGAGAGAGATACTGAAGCCAAACCTTCAAAGAAGTGGAGGACCATAAGCAACCACCAGGAGGAAATATGTTTGACCTTTAAAACACCCGATTTAGCACCTGTGGCTCAGTGAGTAGGGCACTGGCTCCACATACCGAGGGTGGCGGGTTCAAACCCTGCCCTGGCCAAACTGCAAGAAAAAAAATAACCGGGCATTGTGGTGGGGGTCTGTAGTCCCAGCTGCTCAGGAGACTGAGGCAGGAGAATCGCCTAAGCCCAGAAGTTGGAGGTTGCTGTGAGCTGCGACTCCACCGAGGGCCACATACTAAGACTCTGTCTCTTAAAAAAAAAAAAACAACAAAAACTAAGTAACTGAAAAAAATCTGAAGAGCATTTAAAAATTGGAAGACAAGCCAAAAGCTAGTTTTTGTGTACCCTGGTTTAGGTATCTCAATTTTCAACACATTTTGACTGCCATACTAGAAAAAAATTGGGGCGGGGGGTCCATAATGTTTTATTAAGTCAATAAATCTGTGAGTAGCATGAGTTAATTACAACTTGCATGGTAATGTGTTAAATGTAGACAACTAAATCAAAGTTAACTCTAGGTGAGAGGCTAAAGGTGGTCACGAGGCTCAATCCGTATCATCACAAGCTCCACCCCCTCCCTGAAAAAGATGCCAGGAAAGTGGCCCCTTCACGTAATTTGGGGGCCTCCCTGGAAATTTCCCACAGCATCCTCTGTTCTTCTGTATCCCTAGCTCAGTTGTCCACAGGTGCCTCCAGATAAGAGCTGATCACATTCATCTGACTTTCCATCTCTGGGGCGAACAGGGTGCTGAGTGGGCATCCAGATGTTTGTTGAGCCAAGTAGATAACTCTGGAGAAATCTTTTGTATTTAAATATGATCCTGCTCACCTTCTAATGCCAGCAGTGAATTCTTTCAGCCATCAAACTGGAAACCTACTGGCGTGGAGCCCTGGCTCGGAGGGAGGCGGAGAGGAGAAAGTGGGCTGCGCAGATTATCAGAAAGTAAGTTGTCAAGTACGACAGGCAGGAGCGCTCACACACACTGCTGTGCCACACGGGATGGTCCTGGATGTGGTTGAGTCTTGTGTAATTTTGGGGTTGGTGCAGAAAGGAATCTTCCCTTCAGGATGTGCACAGGAATTCAGTCCCATCGTGTCCTGAGTACCCAAATTTGATGGTGATTGCAATTGTGTACCTTTGTAATTTGTCTTAGCCTTGCTCAAAAATCATACCAAAGGCCTTCTGATGCCAGGCAGGTCAAGTGAGTAAATCTCATGAGCTAGGATAAGACTACGGGGTGAGGGAGGGATTTTGGCAAACAGGAATGCTCAGTCCATCTCAAAGGGGGCAGTAATTTATTCTGATCCAGTGGATGGCCACCATGGGGAAGTGCTACCACATCACTTAAAAACCGAAATCTAGCTTTTATGTAATACCTCCCAAATTTTTTTAATTGGCAACTAATTCAAGTTACTCAAAACAATAAGCACTGTGGGTGAAACAAAATCTATCTTTGGGGTTGACTGGCTGGTGGGCTGCATGACTGGCCTATATGGTCATTTAAACAATCACTTTGGTCTCCTTTGAATCAAATAAATGAGGACAGAACATAAGTCTCAGTGGATAAATGGTCTAGCAAACTAATAGAACACTTTCCTTTTTAGGTTCATCAAGGGATTCATCTATCGCAATAACCCCCTTTGTCCTGACAATGAGGAGTTTGTAGTGTTTGTGCGGAAGAATTACATCTTGAATCTTCGGTATCATATTCCAAAGACTGTCCTGGACAAGAGCTGGCTGAGGCCTCCTGGCATCTTGGAGAGTGTGAGGGCTAACGTGGGAGTCTGATGTAACATGGGCAGTGACGGGTATTCCTTTGTGCTGCCTCCCTTTAGTTTGAAGGAGCTGCCTTAGCAAAGCACTTCTTTTGCTTCACACAGCCTTCATAGAACATGCTTCTCTCAAAAGACGACCTGAGGATGGCAGGACACAGTGGCTCATTCCCGTGATCCTGGCACTTTGGGAGGCGGAGGAGGGTGGATCCCTTGTGCTCAGGAGTTCATGACCAGACAGAGCAAAAGCAAAATCCCCATCTCTACCAAAAATAGCAAAAGCTTGCAGGGTGTTGTGGCAGACACCTGTAGTCCCAGTTACTTGAGCCCAAGAGTTTGAGGTTGCTGTGAGCTAAGACACTGTGGCGCTCCAGCCTGGGGCCAGGGGATGAGACTCTGTCTCAAAAAAAAAAAAAAAAAAAAAAAAATCTGAGGACGCTTCGTGTCTGTGGTGTAGAGCAGGGCCTGTTGTTAAGATTCCTGGGCTTTGATGTGGATGCACTGTAACTAGCTCCTCAGTGACTCAAAAACATATTCAAGTTTGAGAACCACTAGTGAAGCCAATAGGGAGAAGTTAGAGCAAGGTCAGAAGGTTCGTGTCTTTAACTATAAAATAGTTAACTCTGTACTTTAAATCAAACTGAATACAAGGCTGTTTTTAAAACTTCCACTTGGGTCAGGTAGTGGTATGTTTTCCGCACAGGCATCAGATCTGCTCAGGAAAATGTGTATGAGGAACCTGGTTCGGAAGTACTGCCGAGGGATCACAGCTGAGTGGAAAGCAATGGTAGGGAAGTGGTGACTGCAGGGTGGCAGGACCCTGGAGGGGGAGGGCGTGGATCCTGCTGTCAGAATACTAGTGTCAGAGGCCTTGTCCACTATTTCTACTGTAAGCCACAGGTCATGCTAGTCCCAGGCTTCGCAGAGGCACTGAGGATAACCGTGTGCAGACCACATAGCGCAGAGCCCTCTGTGAATGTCGGCTGCTAGTATGATCAGCGCGGCTCCTACTGTTATTACCATGGGAACACAATCCAGAGGGCTCCTGCACTGCAAAGATTGCAGGACCCCTTTCTGCTGGAGGTCTGATTCTGTTAATGCTATTCTGCAGGACTTTTCTGTAAAGAGCTAGAGTAAATATTTTAGGCTTTGTGGGCCTCAGGATCTATTACAATTTCTCAGCTCTGCGGCTATCATGAGAAAGCAGCCACAGACAATGGAAATGACTGTTCCAATACAACTTTTCTTGCAAAAACAGACAGCAGGCTGCACTTGGCCCACAGGCTGTAGACTGCCAATCTCTGATCCAGAAGAAACTACCCTCTGAAGTCCTGAACATTCCACTTTCAGGAAACTAGTACAAGTTAGAGGACCAGCAGAATTGTCAACCTGGTATCATTTTTACAGCACTTTGGCCAAAGCCAGTAATGTTCTTCCACAGCTTAGCCAACAAAATATACGATAGCAAGGTTTTAAAATTTTAAAGCTCCTGTGTCCCAAAGAGCCCCATGGATTCCATTTTTGTGCTTTCAATTATGTATTACCAGATGCAGCAGAAGGTGGTTACAAGTGAAATATTCAGGGGAAAGAAAGAGGGCTATGCAGAAAGTTTAAAGCAACCCTTTGCCAACAGTCGGATAGGTAAGTACATTTTCCCACCTATGTACTTGGCCTCCCAACTCTTAAAAAAGTCTAAGGAAGTTGCTCGGCTTTGTAGCATTTCCTGACAGGCTATTTCCCCAGCTGAGACCTCAGCACAGCAAAACATAACAAAAGCAGCTGATCCCGACGACTTTTCGGCAGGGTTAGTGTTTAGCGATGATTCATGGTGTTCTGGTTCCCCCCCTAGACGAAGACGACATTAATCCCAAAGTGCTTCAACTAATTGGCCATGAGAAAATCCAGGTACGGCAATGGGTGTCCTCAGCCACAAACAAGATTCTCTTCTTAGGTCTTTTATGGGGTGGTTTTTTCCATAAAGTATCTAGCAGCACTATTTAAATGCAGGGGGACAGCTGGGTGGGCCAGGGCTCTTGACTATGACACTCTGGGCATTAACTAAGAACCTGGGGAACGTAGGACAATTAGAGACCTGTTGCTGTTCTTATGATTCTTCTGTCACCCTGGAAACTGTCCTGCTTTGTTTTCCTATGAAATTGAGTGAAACCTAACCATGAATTAATTATGAAACCTCTCCGTATTAGTGAGGGGCACTGTGACATAGTGCCGGGGTGTGGACTCTGGCTTCTTAGCAGCTGTGAGATGCTGGGCAGGTTACTTGAGGTTTTGGTACCCCAATCTCCTGTCAAAGCGGGTTCCTGGGAGCATGATCCAGTCAACAGGCTGTGGCCTGGCACATAGCAGCAGGTAAACATTTGTCTTTACCATGTGCTCTGGTGGTTTCTCTGCCATTTTTGGTTCCCTGGAGAACAGAAGCCTATGGCACTTGATTGGATGACCCTCTGGCTTGTTAAGGCTTTACATCTCTCTGGCCTTTGAGAATAGACCCATGAGGCAAGTCTCACCCTTGACTTTCTCAGAGGGCAATGGAATAAGGTGGGACTAAATACAATCCCAGAGTCAGGGCGCAGAGAAAAAAAAAGGTTTATGCAAAATCTTTGAGCATCTTCGAGTGCTTAAAGTGACATTACTAGAGTCTGAGTAGCAAAGAGCTCAATACTCTGCCCACCTCCCACCACAAGGTAACCTTCCCCTTGCGATGATAATAACCTCCTTGCAGTATGGTATCCCGGTCATTAAATATGACAGGAAAGGCTTCAAGGCACGACAGAGGCAACTCATTCTTACTCAGAAAGCAGCTTATGTGGTGGAACTTGCCAAAATCAAGCAGAAAATAGAGTACTCAGCACTCAAAGGTAAGGAGTGGGGAATCCTGAGATAAGTAATGAACCCTCAACTGGAAGACACAAAGGTGCCCATAAAGCCTGAGGTTGCCTGGCCCAGGCATAAATATCAATAGCATAAATATCAATAGCATCTCTTTACTTGAGTGTCTGGGTTGGCCAGGAGTCGCCTTCTATAATGAGCCGTTTTTTATTCAGATCACAGCCCACTAGCAGGCTGATCTCTGGAGTACACCTTTCATGCTACTGGGCCCACCTAGGAGAACAAAGCATAAAGTTGGGGACCCCTGGGCACATCTTTTCTTTCTGTATAGTAATACAGCTGTGCGGTCCCTGGTCCCTAACTCTGGATCTGTCTTAAGGTGTCTCCACTAGCAATCTGAGTGATGGAATCTTAGTCATTCATGTTTCACCTGAGGACAACAAGCAAAAGGTAACTGATGGCCACCGGTCTCTGCTCAAAGAGGGGAAAAACAGTACCCTGCCAAAATGTTAAGTTGACCACTGTGCAACCTCAGTATTGGAGTGTGTGCTCTTTTAAACCTATAATACTGAAACCACACCTTATCTCCTCTCTACCCCAGGGGGATGTTGTTTTACAGTGTGAACACGTATTTGAAGCAGTTACTAAACTCATCATGCTGGTTAAGAAGGAGAACATTGTAAATGTTGTTCAAGGAAGGTAGGAAGCTCATCTTCAGCTCAGGAAGTAATTCAATGTGAAAATGGTTATTGACAGATGAGGGAAGTTGCAAATGTTAATCCTCTCACCACACCTGCCTCTTCCCTCCAAAACAAGCAAGCACCATCAACCAGCAAGGGGTGGGGTACAATACTGGACTCATGTACTCTTGGCCTCTCTCATAAAGAACTTTCTTCTGTCTTCACCCCTATGGTCTTAGGCTCCAGAGAAGTGAAGCTGTCCGTGATTAATCACTCATTGACCTCAGGAGGCCATAATCTTCCCATAGTTTTCAGAGGAGGTAGTTGCATGCCTGAGGGAAGCTGCCACTGTGTAAAAGATGGACCCCTGGGTCAGAGCAGGTGACAGCCACACTTTTGCCATGGGTGCTTGTCAGTATAGTTGTTTGAGTACACTGGGACACAGCTTCACAGGCTGCTAATAGATTAGGATGCATGGGTCACTATGAAAGTTTTGAGACAGGCTCTGCTATGGTCCATTATTTTAATTCCAAGAAACACAGTTGACAGTATCCTTTCTGGTTCATCCATGGAAGTTTCAACTTGCTCAGCTTATCTGTGTTGCTGGGAGGGCTTCACCTGTGTCTGTCTGCACGGGTTTTACTTTTCTTGATATTTATCTATCTCAAAATTGTCATAATGACCCTTTTTTCAAAGAAAAACATCTGGTGCAGAGAATATAATCCTCTTACTTAATTCTCTCAACACTCTGAAGTCGATCCCAGCTTTTCTATTTCATGGGCAAGGCAAGTGGAGCACAGGGAGGCTAGCAGGTGTGCCCGGGGCCGGGTAGCTTATCAGTGCCAGTGCACAGATGGGTCAGGCCCAGGCCCAGGCTTGATTCTTTCTCAGCCACGTGCTCCCAGAGCTCCCAGGAAAGCAAAGTATTCTGGGTAGTTGTTTCTTTCCCCTCATACTTGTGCTGTTTTAAGTTTTTACTTGATGAGCAAATCCGTGTTCCTGGGAAAGCTATGAAAAGTGCCGTTTCTGTTTTGCTGGACCTCCCAAGGAATGCTGTCCTGTGACTGTTTCAGTGTGAGGATGTGTAGGTGATGCTCAGCATCAAATTGGCATGTAGAAGAACTGAATGTGCTAAATTATCTTGACAATAACTACAGAAACCTATCAGTTGCCCAGCTGTAGAAGTGGTTTTCTTTGGATTTCTCAAATATACGATAAAACAGGAATCCAATCTTGAAACTAGTTAAATTTCGTAAGTGAATTTCTTTTGCAGTCTAAAGGCTGAGGGAAGAAAACAGTGTATAACTTGTCACTTTGTGTGTTTTAAGTTTACAGTTTTATATTAGTCCTGGAAAAGAAGGCACCATAGCTTTCAACACTGGACCAGAAGAACAAGTCTATAAAGATAAAAATGGACAGTTAACAGTGGTGAGTGGTTGTGTCTGGGGAGGGAGGTAAGCAGGGTTAGGTGAGAAAATTCTACAAATTTTGGTCCTGTAGCCTGAACAGAATCAGAAGCTAGTTCATTCTCCCCACTCCTGATTCTACATCTTAAAGACAGGAAGAAATTGTTACTTCAAGTATTTAAACACTAAATAAAAAGGGGAAAAGGGCCAGGTACACTGGCTACACCTGAATCCCAGCACTTTAGAAGGCCAAGGCAGGAGGATCACTTGAGGCCAGAAGTTTGAGACCGCTCTGGGCAACAAAGCAAGACCCTGTCTCTTAAAAAAGAATAAAAAACAAACAAAAAAACTAGACTGGCGTGGTGGTGTATACCTGTAGTCTTAACAACTTGAGGCAGGAGGATTGCTTGAGCCCAAGGGAGGCTGCAGTAAGCTATGACTTTGCCACTACAGTCCAGCCTGGGTGACTGAGCAAGAGCCTCTCTCTTAAAAATAAAAGGGGAAAAGTTTACCATATCTAGTTGTCAGTGAACCAGGATTGACATTTAATATTTCAGCTTTAAATGTCAAAGTTCAACCTGCTTCCGTGGATGAAGGCCTTATGCCTCCTTATTGAGGTTCTCAAACTTGTTTCCACATGGGACATTGGTGTCCCACCCCTGGATGCTGTGGCTTAACTGGTTGGGGGCGTGGCCTAGCCTGTGGAATGTAAAAGATTCCCAGGCCCATGGAGGTTGAAGAAATCAAACCTGAGCACTTAGGAACCCTGGCCCTCCCTGACAGCCTCCCACTTGGTTGGAAGGTACTACATGGCACTTGTTTTGACCCAGTGTTGCTGGGAAGAGTGGGCAAGACTCTCTACCTTTGTCAAGCTACCCCTGAGTTACAAAGAAATATGTACAGCAGGTCCTCAAATAACATCATTTCATTATAATGTTGATGGAAAAACATCAACATGTTAAAAACAGAAGGAGCTGAACCTTTGAAATGTATTTGGGCTCTGTGCCTGTAGCTCAAGTGGGTAAGGCGCCAGCCACATACACCAGAACTGGTGGGTTCGAATCCAGCCTGGGCCTGCCAAACAATGACATCCACAACCAAAAAATAGCCAGGCATTGTGGCAGGTGCCTCTAGCCCTGGCTACTTGGGAGGCGGAGGCAGGAGAATTACTTCCAGGCGTCCTCAAACTACAGCCCGCCGGCCACATGCAGCCCGCCAAGGACATTTATCCGGCCTGCCAGGTGTTTTTGCCACCGCTACCTGTCCTGCTTAGCAGCCGACTCGTCCTGGGGCCTGCAGTCCAGCCCTCCAACGGTCTGAGGGACAGTGAACTGGCTCTCTGTTTAAAAAGTTTGAGGACCCCTGGCTAAGCCCAGGAGCTGGAGGCTGCTGTGAGCCTGTGATGCCACGGCACGCTACTCGGGACGCCAGCTTGAGGCTCTGTCTCTAAGAAAAAAAAAGATCTATCAACATGGAATGTCTCATATACATTTAAATTCATATACGGTTATCTACTAAATCATTTTGTGGATATAAATAAGTACATAAAGTGCCTTTTACCACATACTTGTCCCTAAACACAACTTCTTCAGCAACAAGTTAAAATAAGAATCACTTTGGATAGAAACTATAAGGTGATTTTTTTCATATTGCATGCTGTCTTAAAATTCACACCTCTGAGACGGACTCTGGAGTTACAAAGTTTGTCTTCCTCCCTGTCTGGCTCCAGCTGAAGATACTGAGGGAATTCAGTGAGCACTTTCTAAATGTGGTGTGTCTCCAGGGTGGTGGGGCTGGTGTCTCACAGCCCATCCACACTCGGCTTGCCAGTGGTGATAGTTGAGGTGATAACTATCACTTCCTTTCCAGAGCAGGGAGCTGAGAGGTGTCTAATCTGAAATGTACCTCTCTCCCAGGTGTCAGTCCGTAGGAAGTCCTGATAGAGAATGACGTCTGACCTCTACCATTGACTTTTTTGCTCCAGCTGAGGAAAGTATCAAGGAAATGGAAATTTGATCCAGTTGGCTACACCAAGGAAAGATTCCAGCAGCACTGGATAGAGAATCACATCTGAAGAAACTTGGGGCAGGGGGGTGCACATTATGCCAAATCTTAACTCCAGCTTCTCAGCTACCTCCTTTGGGAGCAACTGCAGGTCATCCGAGGGAGTGGTTTTAAATACCCCCAGCAGGGCCTACACTTGAGGGGCATTTCAAATGTCTTTATAGAGTGGGCAAGACTCTCTACCTTTGTCAAGATGCCCCTGAGTACAATGAAATATGTACAGCAGGTCCTCAAATAACATCATTTCATTATGATGTTAATGGAAAAAAAAATTCCTGGCTAGAGCTGCTATCTTTGGAATCTGTGTGGGTTTCCTCTCAAAGCTGCAGGACGTGCATGAGAGGTGAACTGGCTACATGGTCCCAGTCTGAATGTGCCCTGCAGTGGAAGAGAGTCCTGGACAGAGTGAGCTCCTGCCTGTGCCCCAATCTGCTAGGACACTCTCAGACCACCCAAGACCCTGACCTGGAACAAATAGGTTGGAAAATAAATGAATATAAATTACTGTACAATAAAAATTTGCATATGATTATCTTACAAATGCACAGCAATAAACACTATGAGACAAAAGCACTCAGCAATCAGTATTTGTGACTGTTTATAATTTTTGCTTTGTAAATATTTATTCCTTGATTTAACCCACCACTATGACCATTCTCACTAACTCACTAAACATTGGGGAATTATCTTTTTTTTATTAATCTTTCTAAAATGTATCCCATTTACTTCAATGTTTAGTACTAGAAGCATTATTTAGAAGTTTGGGGGTATTTCTGTGACCAGAAGTATGCTGTAGGAATTTAACCCTTGTTTCTATCCATTAGCCTATGGTAAAAGTGGTTTTGCTTCAAACCGAAGTTTCTAAGAACTAATCCATGACACTGAGGACTTACAGTATATGGTCTGAGAATAAGCAAAGGAAATTTCATAAAGCTACAAAATTCAAATTTCACGTTAAATAAATGGAACTTAGCAGTGTCAAGCAATTGTGTTGTTTCTAATGGGGCTTTTAGGTCCCACACGGTGAGATGAGTCCTCAACCCCCAATATTAAATCAGTAGGAACTCCACTTGTCATTCTGCTTTTACACAAGCCAGACCACCATTGACCCAAGACTTTCCTTCTGTGTTTAAATTCATACTCTACAGAAAATGACTCCTCTTTCCTTTCCATGCTGAGCAACTTTTAAGGTGGTAAGGTAGAAAAGTAGGGGCTCTGCCTTGCTCTCTTCACTGTAAACCGCACCTCAGTGGCTCAGTGATGCTGGGCATTCCTGAAAAGACCCAGAAAGCAGATTTAAATAGAAGCATTATATAACTTTTATTTCACATATGTCCACAAATGCTTGTACAACAGTGACTACTTTAAAACTTACAGCATCTTTTTCATAGCACAAAGAACAGAAAGGTTAATTAACACCACACTTAAATGCGTTACAGCAACTTTGGGTGGAGCCCTGAAGACAGCACACACTCAGGAGGGAGGGCTGAGTGCTGTTCCCACTTCAGTGCTGAGCAGCTGCTGTACAGCAAATACACTTCAACAGGGCTGGGGAACCTGCACGGTGACTGACCAGCTAATCCCCCACAGGAAGGTGACAGAGAGATGGCAGGAATTATCTCAGGTACAACCTCCCAGTCAGCACAATCAGAGGACTTATTAAAAAAGAAAGAAAAAGAAAACTTGATTAAAACAGACTAGAAGCTGCTCCATTTTTTTTTTTTTTTTTTTTTGCTGTTTCTGGCCGGGGCCAGGTCTGAACCTGCCACCTATGGGGACAGCGCCCCACTCCTTTGAGCCACAGGCACTGCCCGAAGTTGCTCCATTTTTAAAAATTATACGCTATCACTACGTAATAAAACCTTACTTTTTGCCAATTCTTAGATCAGTGTTTTACTTGGATGGTTCTTAAATTCTAACTATTGACTTTTGCCCTTAGTGCTAACATAAGCAAAATCAGTTCCATATAATATAGAGTATATTTGATAAGCGTGTGGACCAGCCAACACTGTCAGCTCATGGCTACCTGCAGCTAACAGTATCACTTACCATGGAATGTTTTATGAACCTGTTCGTATTCAAAACTATAGGTGCAAAGTTGGAGGAAAAGTAAAGTTAGAGAGAGCTGCCAGAAACAGAAGTCATAAGGCATAGGAGCCAAAGTAAAACAGATTGTTCCACAAACTTACTCTTCACACAAACAATTAAAAAACAATTTATACAATGGCTTTTCCATTCCTACAGAAAACATCAGAACTGACATTCACTTTAACTTTCTAAAAAAGTTCAACCCAAAAGGGTTGGTGTTTAAAACTTAAACAGTATAAAATATTTACGAAACATTATTTTGTAAGCCCTCTTTCCGTAGCACTTAATAAAATCCAAATGGCCTAATATAAAAGTTTCCCACCCAACAGTTTAAAAAGTATCTACCCAATACTTGATTTTTACGTTCAGTCATGACTGTTTTACAGTTTTATTGTAGGCTTTGCTGCCGGATACAAAATAAAGGCATACAACTGTCACAGGCAGGGCAGGGTAGGACATACAAAGTCTATGCTGTAAAAACCGTTTCAAAATATAAACTCGTTTTTTGGAATACATGTGTCAAAGGCTACCCATGTTAATACCTTTGGTATAAAACGGTAACGATTCCCTTGATAAGCAGACAAACACATCCATCACTTGACATGCATTCACATCTCCTTGTAACTACTCTATCTACTCTAGTCTCAACAACCCACTATCAGTCACAACTTACTTCTGGTCCTTTGCAGGCAAAGAGGAGCTGGGAGGTAGGTAACTGAGAACATCTGTCCTACACGAGCAGCCTGCAGCCAGCCAGGCTCCGGCACAGGCTGCCCATGCCTCACAAGCACACATTCCCCTGTCAACAGTAGCACACTTCCCTTAACACAAATGGAAACACAGACACAATGCAGACCCAAAGATGTCTGCACATTCTCTCAACCTGTACACTGCTGGCTATCCCATACTGTGTAAGAATCAGAGGCAAAGACAAGAAGAGTATCTCCAAGCAGTGGGGGCTGGTGCTGGGATGGGGCGGGGGTCCCTGCTTGGATGCCAGAGGGGAAGACAAAGAATCTGGGCCATGCTGAATTTCTAAGCAAAGGGGAAGGAGTCTATTTGCCGCAGTAAACCCAGCTTCATGAGGAAGATGCCGATCAAGGTAGTTAGTAAGCTATCCCTGTCTGCGGGTCAGATGGCCTTACTGGAAATGAGAAGATCAACAAGGAGAGCAATTGCAGGAGGCAGGAGCCAGGAGCAGAGCTGAACACTCACTGCCAGGAACACTCTGCTCCTAGGCAGACACTAGTGTCCCAACCAAACACTAGTCAGGACAGCAAAAGTCTTGCTCCTTAAGGAAAGCTCTGCACCCAAAACTACACTAGTAACATCTTAGAGGTTTACTAGAACAGATTTCTACTGCTGTAACCTGCGATTATCAAGATGGACTAGGGACCAAAAAACCACACGGCAGAATGAACATCTAGCAAAGCAGGGGGGACTGTGTCTGGCAAAACACACAGGAACTGGGAGCCAATGTGCTGGAGGGTTAGGATATATGCAATAGGTAGCTCAGATACCCCTGTGGCCACCAACCACAGAACTCCTCTGAGAACAGTCACACAGAACCTTAAGGGAGTATCACCCAAGAAGCCCAAATAGGTAGTCAACACTCACAAAAATAAATACTGCAAACAAAGTTTCACAGCGACTTTACACTCATTCATGCTTTTCCTCCAAGAACCAAGAAAGCCTGGCTCCAAAGATTCCTGGAGTCTCATGAAAAGTAGAGACCTCAGACACAGCTTGCTCAAAAATAGGGCTGCATAGACCTGGGTTGAGACAACCAATTCATCTTGTCAGGAAGTATCAAAATAATTATCTGTCTTGTTACAAAAGGATCTCCAGGCTCCAGAGGAGGTGGAAGGTGCCTGGGAGCCTGCATAGGATCTGAGTGTAGCATGGCAGGGAGGGTACGGGTGGCAGGAGGACGGTGGCTCAGGTGCCTGCCTGCTCACTGGTGGAGGTGGGCCCGGTCGTCTGGGCGCTTGATGTGGATCCGCCGCACACGCTCAATTCTTTCCCGTTCCCGTTCTTCATCCTCATCCAGGTGGTGAGAGCGCCCAGCCGCCCCGCCTGTGGCCTCCAGGAGTGCATTGTCAGGTCCCCGGCCATCCTGGGCCTCATAAAGCAAAATGTTCAGGGTCTCCTCATAAATCCGGGCTTCAGGAAACTCAACCTACGTTCACAAAATATACAGGACAAGTAAGTTAGCACAGTACACAGCCCGTCACCCTGTCACTTCTGAGCAGGGCATCAGGCTCAGTAAGGTTCCTGGGATTCCATCGAAGACTGTCTCTTATTTTTTTAAACAGTCTCACTCTATTGCCAGGCTGGAGTACTGTGGCATCAGCCTAGCTCATAGCCACCTCAAACTCTTGGACTCAAGCGATCCTCCTGCCTCAGCCTTCTGAGTAGCTGCGAAAGGAGGTGTCACAACACCCAGCTAATTTTCCTATGTTCAGTAGCGATGAGGTCTCACTTTTGTTCAGGCTGGTCTGGAACTCCTAAGCTCAAGAGATCCTTCTACCTCAGACTCCCACAGTGTGATGATTATAGGTGTGAGCCACTGTGCCCAGCCTGTCATTTTTAAATTGTTATCTTCAAATAGGCAACACTTACACCTGGCACCAAATTCAAAAGAGACCAAGGGTACACAGGGAAACAGGCAATGCTTCTCATCATCCTACCTTCAAGAGATTCTGTGCCTGTAAATGTGGTATATATACATATATTGGCCAGGCACAGTGGCTCATGCCTGTAATCACATCACTCTGGGAGGCCAAGGCAGGTGGACTGCCTGAGCTCACAGGTTTGAGACCAGCCTGACACAGAGCGAGACCCTGTAATCTCAGCTACTTGGGAGGCTGAGGCAAGAGGATTGCTTGAGCCCAAGAGTTTGAGGTTGTTGTGAGCTGTGACACCATGGCACTCTACCAAGGGTGACAAAGTGAGACTCTGTCTCACAAAATATATATATATATATATTCACACACTTTTAAAAATACAAAAGATAGCCTACTACACAGATTCTTATTCCTCTTTTTTAATTTTTTTTTTTTTAAAGACAGGGTTTCAGTATGTTGCCCAGGCTGGGATTGAACTCTTGGCTGCAAGCAATCCTCTTTGCCTCAGCCTTGCAAGTAGTTGGGATTACTGTTGTTCAGCTTGTCTCTTCTTGTGCCTAACTTAGCCTAGAGATCACATAACATCAAGGAATTATAAAGAATACATCAATGCAATGGTTAATTATATTTCACTTGGATGGACATTTAGGGTATTTTCAATATGCTGCTGCTAACCAACAAAGCTGCCACCCTGCCCAGGAGTCCTCCACACATTAAAGTGGTCTTCTGAATAGGGACTGCCTGGGATTCTCATGAAATGGACACAATCCCTCCTGCTTGGCCAGTGTCTGCCTATTGCTCCTCAAGGTTAAGGCATTGTGAACAGGAGATGGGTCATGCAAGTGGGCCCCGGATACCTGACTCAGACTAGACTCTGCTTTAAAAGGTAGGATTCTGAGGTTCTAGATCCAGGGGAAATGGAGTAAACACACTCTACTCTATCTTCCTCACACTACAAAAGCCAGGACAGATGTACAACAGCAGTAATCCAAGGACTACGAGCAACAAATAGAGACGTTAGGCAGCTTGCAGGCAAATTAGGGGAAAAGAGCAGAATCTGAAGTAATACCAAACTAGCAGCGGATCTACAATTTCCCCCTGCCAGCATCAATGTAGGCTGGAACCCGGAAATAGGACCAGCTAGAGAGAGCACCAGTCTCTGGTGCCCAGAGAAGCCCAGAGTCTATGCGTGTGCAGGGGAAATTCCCCGATTCTCTTTTCTCTGTTTTCTTGCACTCCAGCCTTGAACAATCCATGGTAGCAGTGTCTATGGCAGCAACCAGAGACCACAGGTGTTGAACCAGATGGAGGGAACCCTCCTTTCTGGCAAGAGCTGGACTCAATGGGATAAGGTCAATTTCTGCTGTTTTTTTTTTTTTAATCCCCATGCTGCTTGGCTCCAGATAGGAGCATAGTCACAGGAAGTGGGTGGCAGAGTGGAGTAATTAAAGCACCAGCCTTCTGGCCAACCAAAAAACGAAGAGCCCTGGGCAACTTCAAAGTACTAAGGAGATTGTGAAGGAAGGGGAGCTTGACAAAGCAGCCTGTAAAGTTGTACATGAACTCCTAGATTTGTTCCCCAGCCGCAGGCTCTGCCCCTTAACAGCACACACAGACTATAAGAACTCAACACTAGGACAGACAGACTACCCACAGTGTGGCACACAGGTGGGACAGGTCTGAAAGCTCTGAGACTAAACTGTCACTGGAACTACAACCCACAGAAGGCTGGTGGGAACTGCATCCTGAACCTAACTGGGTCCACTGCCTGCTAAAAGAAAAATGTCAGTATTTTCTCTAGGATTTAAATAAGGCCCAGATTCCTGCAACATAATATCCATAATACCTAGGATCCAACTCAAAATTTCTTAGCATTTGAAGAACCAGGAAAATCCTATGGTAAAAGAGAATCAGCAGATGCCAGCATCACAATGACAGAAGATGTTGGACTTACCTCAACAAAAACCTGACAGCTGCTATCATACGGACGCTTTAACAAGTAAAGGCAAACACTGCTTTCAGAGCAAATGAAAACACAGAAGGCTCAGCAAGGAGACAGAAGAGGAAAAAGAAAAACCAAACAAACATTTCAGAAGCGAAAAATACAATAACCAAAATGAACATAAAAACAAAAAAACGAACTCACTAGAAGGGCTCAATAACAGAATGTAGATGACAGAAGAGACAAAAGAAGTGATAGAATCTGCAATGGAATAAAAGAAAGATCAATAAAGGGCAGAATTCCATACTCCCTTACCACCTACTCCCCAGCAAATCAGAATTAGGAACCAAACTGACAATGTATACATTAAACGCTGTTGAAACTTTAATTTCATCAAGGCACACCCTTTCCAAATGAACCACAGAAGACAGCTAAATAATAATATCAAAAGAATTAGTAAAGCATTTGGAATGCTCTCTCAAGGAAGATACAAATTTAAAAAAAAAAAAAAAACCCAACCCAAATGGAACATCTGCAGTTACTTGAGAAAACAAAATGTGAGTGTGACCCCCAAAGCACAGTTCCCAGAGGCGTGGCTAGATGAAGGGGGAATTTGTTCCTACACAGGCAGCTGTCCCCTCATCAACTTCCTGGAAACGCAGTCACATGCTTCCCCTGGAAATAGGAAGAAGCCCTTAGGCGACCAAGCAAAAGCAGCCACGGAAAGGGTGCCCTGGCCTCCCATTTGGCTCTGCCACTAACCAGCTTCAGAAACACAAATATAGGATCCTTCTGGAACCCATCTGCTAATCTTAAAACAGGACAGACCTGTGGTCTCTAAATCCCTTTGCTCTAAAAATGAGTAGGCATAATATGTTAAAGCTTAACCAATATGACCACTATTCTTTTAATACCCAAGGGCAGAGGTAACCCAGGTATATTTAAAGAAAAAAAAAATCAAACCATACAAAAAGAGGATCTAGTTACTGGCAGAATTCACAGCCCTTAATAAAAAAAAAAAATAAATGTTCATAGGAGAAAAGAGACTTGATGTGCCTCAGTAAGGGAAGCAAATGATTCTGGTCTCCCTAGTATCTTTGGGGGGAAAAAAGAACCTCAGTATTGTTCCCATCTTGGCTACTTTAAGAATAGTATGAATCCTTTCAGAAGATTCTGAATATCTATTTATAAATAAAATATGTTGTTAAATTAATCCTGTGAATGCTGGACAGAGGAAGCAGATTGAGCAGGAATGATCCTGAGTTGATGGCCCTTGAAGCTGGGGATGGGTACATGGATGTATGAGGCTTACTCCTATAATCCCAGCACTTTCGGAGGCCCAAGTGGGCGGATCACTTAAGGCCAGGAGTTCAAAACCCATGTGGGTAACATAGGAGACCTGGTCTCTACAAAAATAAAAATAAAATAAAAATTCTGTGTATTTTTAATAAGTCAAAGAAAAGATCTTGGTTTCTACTCCATGATCTGATTTTCTCTTTTGCTTTTTCTAGACCATGAAGAATTCTATGCCTCCTAAAGCTGCAGGGGACAATAATGATCTGACCTATAGACTGAAGAGGACCAGAGGTCCTCTATGTCACTGGTAATCAGATTTCCTTTATATAAGCTGAAAAAAGAAATGCCAGAAATGTATACTGTGATTAAAAGTTTAAGAAAAAGAAAAGAAAAAGGAAAGAAAGGGAGTGGAGAAAACCTTGCATAGGCCAAGGAGGTCAGGCAACCAGAAAACTTAAAGAGAGTGGAGTTCCATGAACAGTGGGCCAGATCTCTAGCGGTAGTTTGTGGTGTGATCTAGTCTTGCAGAATGGCAAGGTGGTAGAAGTCAAGGGACAGCTTGTTGGTTTGGAGAGGATGACATAGAAACGGATCCAGAGCCTAGTCAGGGAGCCAAGTGTGCTAAGGAAGCCAACGAGGATAGGAGCTAAGGAACATGAACAGGCCCTGGGAGACAGTGCAAGGCAGCTCTATGTCAGTAGGTAAAAGGACAGACAGATCCCAAGGAAGTAGCAGGTCATAACTAGAAAGCCAAGGTCAAGATCTTGAAGGAAGCAGAGTTCCTCTGATGAGCAAGACTAGGTGAGGCCATGCTGGGTGGGCAGCAATCTCACATGGAGGAAGGTGAGGAACAGCACTGGTGCCAGGTGGAGAAAATGCTGGCAGCAGGGTATGCACGGGTATAAGGGTAAGTCTGGACCCAGGTTCATGGTAAAGGAGTATACTTTGTCTAACCTGCTGAGTTTCAGAAGGGAAGCCAGTTTGTTTCAGTAAGAATTACGTTTTGATCTTTCCGGGGCCCAAAAGATTAAGGAATTATTTTAACAATGAGCAACCACAAGGCAAGGAAAACATTTTAGAAGCCTTTCCTCTTAATTTTGTTCAAGTTAAAGAGATTCAACAAGTACATATTTCAGAACAGCCACTCACACTGTCCTCTCAAGGCTCTTACCTTGGTCTGTTTCTTCTCAGTGGCATAGACGATGGAGGTACAACAGACTTCAGCAATCTTGCGGCCCTGTCCATAAAAGGACCAGCAGCAGATTTCATCCCCAATTACATCCTTTATGAACAGGACCCTTCCGTTAAAACGTAGAGACAGCTTATCAAACAGTTCAATGTTTTTCAACATATTATCATCAGAATTGCTGCAAAAGAGCATTTGATAAGGTGAGATCTCAAGCTGGTAAAAACAGCCACCATTTGTTGGCCCCAATAAAGGGGCCAACAAATTTACAATAATCCCATGAGAAAAGCACTACAATCTATACTGCTCAAAGAAGGAAAAGTGAGGGTTGGAGAAATTAGGTAATTGCTTGAGGCCAAAAAACTACTAAGTGGCAGTGCCAGGCCCCCCAAAAGACGGTTCTGGCTTCTAAGCCTGTAATCCTACCCAGTATGCTTGAGTGTTGGCTCTCCAATAGCCAGAGAGAGGATGCTAACCCATTGGGCCTCTAGGCACAGGCACTGGGTGGAGGAGAGAGCCTCACTGACCCATACAAAGAACAGAATAGGAGACTTTTTATCACACATCTTTTTAAGGATCTTGATTGCCCTCATTAAATGGGCCCACATCCCTTAAATTCTCCTGGCATAAAAATGGACCTAGAGTTCAGCTAATTAAGGAAGCCAACAAGGTTAGGCACTAACCTCAGAACAAACTACACTTGGTTCCCAGGAGCCAAAAGGCTTTCTAGAAGCCCACATATATTGCTGGTGGGAATGTAAAATGGTGCATCCACTCTGGGAAAGTCTGATAGGTCCTCAGATGTCTAAGCCTAGAGTTACCATATGACCCAGCAATTCTACTCCTAGGTATCTATTCAGGAGAAATGAAAACAAAGATTCATACACGAATGTTTACAGCAGCATTATACACAACAGCCAAAAAGGGGAAACAACCTGAACGTCCATCAAACGATGAATGGATAAATACAAACATGGTCTAACCACACCACAGAATGTTATTCTGCTATAAAAAGAAATGAATAAAGTGTTGATTCATGCTATAAAATGGATGAACTTTGAAGATACTATGTTAAAGTGAAGGAGGCCAGTCACAAAAGGCCATGTATTATCCCATTCATGTGAAATGTCCAGAATAGGCAAATCCACAGAGATAGAAGGTAGAATAGTGGTTGCCTCGGGCTTGGGAGTGGAGAGAAGGTAGTAGAGGAGAAATGGGGAACAATAAAAATGTTCTAGAATTAGTGTTCATGGCTGCACAACTTTGTGAATATATTAAAACACACCGAAATATAGACATTCAAAAGGTAAATTTTATGGTACGTGTGAATTATATCTCTCTTAAGTTCTATCAATCTATCCATTTGTATCTAGGCATGTCAGAGGTGCAGAGGAGTTATCCTCATCTGACTGGAACAAGAACCAGCCCTGACTGGGCTGGAATGGTGTGAGTGGAGGTTTTCCTAGTGAGTACAGATTGAAAACCTTCTGGCTGACGCCTTACCTGGTATATGAGTATTTGTTGTTACTTCTGTTGTAGAGCAACTTCACGGCTGGCTGTGGATTGTTTTAAAAAAGAAAGACAACAGTTACTTGGCATACAGGTGAAATGAACCACTGGCTTCCTATAGAGTGAGGGCCTTGCCACAAGGCAGCAAAGGCAGACAAGCAGAGCCTGCTGGCTGGAGAGGGGAACCATATGACCCAAAAGCGGGGCGGGGGTGGGGGAGTACACACAAGATGAGCTGTAGCTTCCCATTCAGAACCCTTTCTCAGGCCTTGCTCAGGCAATTACACATACTTTTATTTCAAAACTTATTCAGAAGAATCTCCACTTCTAATAGCAAGAGCAATTCCACAAAGGGTGCCTCCAACATACCTTATTTGAGGTTGCTATAAGTTTTTGTTCTTCCTTGGATGAGGTGATCACAGGAACCTTGCAGAAAGGCTCATAAGTATCTTTGTTCTGCTGGAACAAAACATGCTTTCAGCCTAAGATGCCTGCCCAGCATTGCATTTTTAAGCTCACATGCTGAGCAAAGACAAGCTTTAGTGAGGGGTGATGGGGCAGCTGTGGCTGGGAAAAGAGGAGGATTCTTACCACCAATGGATTAGATGGACAAAGACTAGGATAGGAGTTGAATTTCCCAGTAAGTGCTCTTGGCTATGGCCATTACGTGCCAGGGTGCTCAGTAAATACTAACAATGATGCTACATTTCCACAGCCCAAGAAGTCCGTCAACCATAAGCCTTCAATGTGGTAGTTTAAAGAAGAGTTAACTGAAAGTTCCTAAAATCCCACTACAATAACTGCAAAGGAATTTTTAAAAGGTATAAGAGAAAAAGAAAAAAAGAAAAAAGAAAAGGGAGAACAGCAGGGACTCTACCTAACAAATACTATCGGTGTAACCTGGTTTCTTGTATACTCAATGAATCCCCAACAATAAAAAAAAAAAAAAGTGAGAACAGCAGACAAAAATAAGGTAAAGAATTCAAGGCGGAAAGCAAGTCACAGGTGAGTGATGACCAAGAAGATGGAGAAAGCTGACACTTGAGGTGGCAGATGGGAAAGACACCTGGCCAGTCCTCAGAGAACAGGGCTGAAAGGTGGTGGCAACAGGCCTAGAACAGTTGCCAGTTGGCAGAAGTCCTAGTGAGACCCCCTTGCCCACTCTGAAAAAAAAAGAAAAAGTCCGCCTTCCTCCTGACGCAGTTTGTGCAACAGAGGGCAGGGCTGAGCAGAAAATGGAGAACTGAGTGAAGATCTCCATACTAAATGGTGAGCACCCCCAGCCTCTTCCCCCAGTAGATCCCAAAAGGCAGCGCATTAAGGCTTATTCCCAGAAGGCAGAAGGAATTAGAGGGAAACCACATGCCATTCAAAATGACTTATAGATTCTGATAATTGGGGCTCCAACTGAAAAAGTCAGTCTTATCACTTAACAACAAACTCCACTGGACAGTAAGGACCACCCATGCACAGCTTTTCAGAGTTACTCTTTCGACAGACATCCAAGGATCATCAGATTGTATATGGAAAGCCGTCTCAAACCAAAACCAGAAGAGTGAAACCAAAAGAAAGAAGGAGTCAATGAAGGGAGAACAAAGTTCAAACCATATCATCAGACAAGTGAGAACAGACAGGGCATCCTGTGAAATAAGATCAGCGTGCTAGATAAAAGTACAGCATTAAGAGAACAAGAAAAGGCTGTGAGAAATTAGGAAAGTGATAGCAGAAATGAAAATCCCATAGAAAGTCGAAAACACAACATCTCAGGAAAAAACCCTGAAACGCTGGGAAAGTAGAACAAAAAGATGGAGCAGGAGAAACTAAGAGGAGAATCAGGAGGTTAGTCCTGGAGGTCTAAACTCAGACTAATAGAAATGAAAGCCTGGGAGAACATGTTTCATCAGAGATGAAACAATCTCTGCTGTGTCTGTACGTACCAACAGAAGACCATCTGAGAATGTGGGGCTAAATTAGGAGTATACACTCAGAAAACCAAGCAAACAAAACAGTAAGGCAATCACTAATTCCAGCAACCTGAAAGTTATACTAACATAAGAAAATAATCATTGTATATTCTGTAGCTTGACTGTTAGTTATATTTAGGCCTCATAATGTAGACTCTGAATTTAACCAAACTGGGATAAACTATTCAGAGAACAGGACAAGAAGTATACATAAGCTTAGTGGTGATTAGGGTGGTGTAGTGTATGGTCTAAACTCTAATTTTCTCTTGTAATGCTAGTGGATAATGCTGAAAACCGAAAAGTCAATAAATAGCTATATAGGCAAATTATGTTAAAATATAAATGTAACAGAAAAACTACAAAAAGAATTCAAAGAGCCTACCTCAAGGGTGAGGGTAGGTGGCTGGGGCTATGGTAGTATTTTTGACATCAACAGTGCAGTATTATTTGACTTCTCAAATGATGTACCTGCATTGCTTTAATAAACATAACAACAAAACAGAACTAAAGTAAATGCTGCAGATTCACTGAACCTGACCATGAGTTCACAGGCTCTCAGGGTGGAGGTGGTATGTGGCAACAACGGTGTTTCAGGGGGTCAGGCACTATGGGTTCAGCTCCAGTGATGGCCAGACACACACATGTGGCTCATGCACACACACCATCTTCCTAGGACAACATGATTTTCCATCATGTTGTAACTTTGCTTAAAATAAAAGGTTGTTGGCTATGCCTAGGAGCATTATGGTTTTGTGGGATTTTACTATTACTAAACTTGATCCCAAAAGTTCTGCCCCAATCTAGCTAAGAAGAGAGGGGTATTTTTCCATAATAACTATACTTGGCTTCCAATACGGATTTGTGGGGCCAAAACAAGTCCCATGATAGAGCCAGAACACTGATCAAGTTTTGTACCCTGTGGTTCACTGAATGGTTGCAACATACACAAGTAGACCCAACACCATGGGGACTGAATTAGCCAAAGAGCAGTTAGGTGACCTGGTCACTCAAGGGATGCCTCTCAGGGTCACCATGCCCAAAGGGGAGTAGCTCCAGGGTTAGCTAATTAACTCTCACATTTCCAGATGGTAGGAACTGGATGAAGGGGTTTTGGCGCAAAGAATGAAGAGGCCTGACACAGAGTCTGTGCCCAGGGACTGAGGAGCTCAGGGAGGAGTCCTCCCAAGCAAACCTCAGGTCTGTATTTATTATCAAAAAACAGGAAGAAGTAAATAAAAGCTGCTTATAGACATCAGCACTGATAGGAAGGACATGGAGATCAGATAGAATGTGTCCACCTTGTTTTTGCAAACACACAGACCTTGAGCACAACCTTTGCCTCCAGTGTCAAGAAACCTTTGGAATCCAGAGGACCTTTATCACCACACCTCACATATACACTCTCTCTCGGAGGTCAGTTGTTTGCCCTCCTGCATGTACACAACTCACATACCATTCTCATGACTCTTTAAGGTCTCTCAAGTAGAAAGTGAGCCTATGCTCAAGGTCAGGACACAATTTTCCCTACATCTCCCCCTTTTTTGTTTTTTAACATAGTTAAGTGAACATAAGCAAACGTTTCGTCTTGTTTCTTCTGTCCTTGGGTCTGATGACATATCCATCGTCCGAATGCAATAATGATGATGAAGAGGATCAGGAGAGCACCAAAAAACCACATTCTTATATTTAACCCTGAAAACCAATGAGAAGGAGATAACCATTGAAAATTTGTTTCCAAAGTGTTAAAACAAGAGTGTTGGTTAGCCTTTTGGATGGCGATAGTCTGTTCATGAAACTGGCTAGATAAATCTGCTTTATCTTGAGCCACAGCATCATTGAAGGCACTATGTCAAAGATTTTTAACTTGTTCCCATGGATTCAGGAAACTGTTGTAAGGAACTGCTGTGATGCAATTAGTACTGTTAAAGTCACATCAAAGAGCAGTCCTCCTCTGCAGAGTTTGTTGTTTATTACCACGCCATTTAACAGCAGCCTTGAGGGCATCAAATCTTCGTATAACTTGATTGTCAATCTTAGCTTGTCTTATGAGCTCTTGTGTGTTATTAGCCATCATGGTATCAACAAAAGGAACAGTATGAAAAGATTCAGTTAAAGCAGCTATAGCCCCTGATGCAGAAGTAAAACAACAGCACAAACTATAAAAGCAATGAGGTTCACAAGGAACCTTTTTGGTCTTAATTTCTTTAACATATCAATTAAAATATGCAAAGTGGAATCTGCTTGCCAGGGTCGTTTAAGATGACTGTCTACTTTATTTTTCATACTGAATACACTGGAGATGTTCAAAGTAGTAGCATTGTGATAGGAAAACCAAGTACTTAACCAAGCAGTAGGGCATGAAAGGGTAGAAGAATACATTGTGTTATGAAATGAAAAAGAAGGAGCTAATAAGAATACATATGGGCTAGTAGTACATCCAAGGATTTCATTGGAGAGAGAAATTGTTAAGTTTACTGTGAACATGCCTATAGCACCAGTACATTAAAAGTGGGGGGAATAAATGGGAGGGTAATTCCCCAGTTTAGAGTAATAAGGGGGCAGTGCCCATAGCTCAGTGGGTAGGGCACAGGCCACATACACCAAGGCTGGCAGGTTTGAGCCTGGCATGGGCCTGCTAAACACTGACAATTACAACCAAAAAATAGCTGGTTGTTGTGGCAGGTGCCTGTAGTCCCAGCTACTTGGGAGGCTGAGGCAAGAGAATTGCTTAAGCCCAAGAGTTTGAGGTTGCTGTAGGCTACGACACCACAGCACTCTACTGAGGGTGACATACTAAGATTCTGTCTCAAAAAAAAAAAAAAATAATAATAAGGGGAACACAGACTGTTTTGACAAGCTTAAAGTATAGGACCTGAAAGAGACATGCTGTCCTAGACAGGTTAATTTTGAGTCCATTCTTTTTTCTTTCCTTCTTTTTTTTTTTTTTTATTAAATCATAGCTGTGTACATTAATACTGTCATGGGGTACAGTGTGCTGTTTTTATATACAATTTTAAATATTTTCATCAAACTGGTTAACACAGCCTTCATGTCATTTTCTTAGTTATTCTGTTAAGACACTTATATTCTACATTTAGAAAGATTCACATGTACCCTTCTAAGATTTTGAGTTCATTCTGTGAACTTTATGATTTATCTTCTGCAGTTAAATGGCCATAGGGCCCCCAGTTAAGAAGGTAAACTTGTTGGGTGAGATTAGCTCAGGGAAGTGGCTGTACATGGCAAGGTTCCCAACTAGCGTTACTAGGAGTAGAGGAATCAGAAAAGTGCATACAAAGAGGTGAATTTGGCATGGATTGCCGTGCATGATGGCTCACACCTGTAATCCCAGCACTTTGAGCCCGAGAGGGGTGGATTGTCTAAGCTCAGCTCACAGGTTCAAGACCAGCCTGAGCAAGAGCAAGACCCCTGTCTCTAAAAAACAAAAACTATATATATATATGTATAGCTGGGCATTGTGGTAGGAGGTTGTTGAGAGCTGTGATGCCACAGCACTCTACCAAGGATGACAAAGTAAAACTCTGTCTCAAAAAAAAAAAAAGAAAAGAGGGAAGTAGTATTCATGAAAGTCATATTGAGAGGTTTAGTGGAATATGTTAAGTAAAACTATGAGGCACAACCATAGCACAAGGTTGCAATGAATGGAGGGAAAAACACATAGGAGTTTTATCAATAAAGAAAAAGACATTGGGGTAATCAAGCCAGGCAATCTGGTTTAGCAGGGGTTGCTGTAAGGGCATAAAAAGACCTCTAGTCCAAATGGTGTTGTTACTGGAAAGGGTGGAGTTCAGAATCTCTCCAAACACAGGCTGGACTAAAGGAGATCCTATTAAGTGAGCCCAATAGATGTGTTTTGCTTTAGTGGCAGAGAAAAAACACAATAAAAGGAGGAAGCACACCTTGGCAGAGTTCTGAGATATCACTGTCAGGCAAGCCAGGAACCTGTTTTCAGGTGTTGGAGGAGTACCAAGCTGTTTCATAAGAGACTCGGCATCTTGAAATAATTTCTTAAGTGATCCCCATGTCACCAGGGGTGCCCCTTGTGTTTTGGGAAGGGGTACTGGCGGATTCTTCTGAAGACTCATCTGTTGAACAAGTTTCTGGGTCGGCTGTGGGTTGACATGGTCCTTCTTGCTTGTGTTTAGTCCTTTTCGTAGAGAACCATGCAGGTCCTGTTGGTGTGGAAACACATACATATCCTCTCCCCCATGTTATTAACACTGGATAAGGTCCTTCCCATTGAGTCAAGTCTTAGAATTTTACAAACACTTGTTGATCCTTTGGCCATGCTGGCTTGGAAGCATTTTGAAAATGCTGTTGAAATGCAGAAAAATGATCAGGATTCCAGTTGAAAAGATTAATACTTATAACGGCTTTGTTGATAATATGTCTGGGGTGAGCAATACAGGGGTCATACCCCCCCTTTTTGTTTTGAATATAATTTTTCAAAGTGCAGTTATCACATTCAACAATGGCTTGTTGGCTTGGTGCCCATTACTCAGTGGTTACGGTGCTGGCCATATACACTGGGGAAGGCAGGTTTGAACCTAGTCCTGGCCTGCTAAACAACGACAACTACAACAAAAAAAATAACTGGGTATTGTGGTGGGCGCCTGTAGTCCTAGCTACTTGGGAGGCTGATGCAAGAGAATTGCTTAAGCCCAAGAGTTTGAGGTTGCCATAAGCTGTGACACCAAAGCACTCTACCGAGGGCAACATAGCGAGACTCTGTCTCAAAAAAAAAAAAGGCTTGTCCTGTGGGATTGTAAGGTATTCCTGTAATATGCCAAATTTGCCAAATAAGAAGGAAGTTTTGAAAAGTATTACTGGGATAACATAGGCATTGTCTATTTTTAGTTTCTTGGGAATTACCATTATGGACAAAACATTCTAGCAAATAGCAGGTGGTACGGTGAGTTTTTTCTCTATTTAATGATGTAGCATGGATATACCTGCTATGAGTATCACCAGTGACATGGATAAATTTAAGTGTTTTAAATGACGTTTAATGCTTAACATCAGTTTGCCATAGTTTATTACTGTGTAAACCTCAAGGACTGGAGCCTTTTCCTAGGGAAGGTCCTTGGACAGCTTGATAATCAGTACAAGCCCATGCTATTTTTTAAGCGCGTTTAATAGGTAATTTGAATTGATATGCTACTGCTTTGGCATTTTGATGATGAAAAGCATGAGAGGCTGAGGCTTACTGAAGGAATACTGCAAATATTTCTTTTTGAGAAACTTATTCATTACCTAAGGTGAGAGGGCCTGATAGTTTAGTATGGGCTCTGATATGGGTGACAAAATAAGGATGTTTACAATTCTAGGGTTTGTAATTCTAAAAATAAAGCAAGCAAAGACAAAGGAGTTTTGGCTCAAGGAATGAAGAGGTTTGACACAGAGTCGATGCTAGGGGACTGAGGAGCTCAGGGGGGAGTCCTCCTCTGAGCAAATCCTAGGTCTATATTTATTATCATAAAACAGGAAGATGTAGATAAAAGCTGCTTATCAGACATCAGCACTGATAGGGAGGACATGGAAAAGATCAGATACAATGTCTCCACCTTGCTTTTGCAAACACATACCCCCAGCAGGACCTCTACCTCTAGTGTCAAGAGACCTTTGGAGTCCAGAGGATCTCTGTTGCAGCACTTCACATGTATATTCTCTCTTGGAGGTCAGTTTTCTGCCCTCCTGCACATACACAACTCACATACCATTCCGTGCCTCTTTAGGTCTCTCAAGCAGAAAGCAACCTATGCTCAAGGTCAGGAGACAATTTTACCTACACTGCCCCATTCCACAGATGGACAACAAGGAAGGCAAGTAGGCTCAGTGCCTCCCACCCAAATGAGAAGAAAGGGTGATGCTTACTTGTAGGGCTGCCTGGCACTCTTCCACCAGGCCCTGGACTAGGTAGTACTTGGCTTCTGCTAGTAGCTCCTCGATCTCACGGCGGCTCTCAGGCAAGGGGACTGCTCCGTCTCGAAGGTAGTTAAGAATCGTACCAAAGTGCTTTCCGCACCGGTCAATGAGGATCCAGCCTACACAGGGGGAAGGACAGCAGAAGGGCTCACTATAAAGGTGCTCCTCTAGCCGTGGGAGGTAGGGGAGGGCGCTGAGCACAGCTGGGATGTCTCCTGGTTTCCTCTACTTTCCAGGAGCAAGTGGGACCTGAGAGAGCTATGGCCCTATCTACCCGCCTATCAGCAAAAGGCTGAGTAGGCTCTGCCCAAGGCACCACTGCCACAGCCTCTAGGCCCTACTGGCTGGACGCAACTACAACCCTAGACTACTCTGGTCTTACATTCTGTTGGACACCAGGACCTCTGAGGCTTGAAAATATGTTTCTGAAGTACCCTCAAATATCCCTTAGTAAAAGCATTCCAAGAAGTACCTGGTGAACCACACCTGGACCAAAGGACCACATCCCAATGATAGGGAGAAGAATTCTGGGGTAAAAAAATATCTAATTCCTCTTTCTACAAAACTTCATTCAGCCTCTCAAGTAACAGAGCCATTTTGAAAGAAGCACAAGCCTCATTCCCACAGACTGCAACCTTTGGCTCTTAAGAGTGACCCCCAGACACTCACCAACCCTATACACAGTACTATCCCAGAGCCTCCTGCAACAAGCACCCAGTAGCCAGTAACAACAACTGGTGAACACAGACTTAGCCCTCAAGCAGCTCAGTCAACATGGAGAAACAGCTTTTATTGAATTGGAAGAAGTTCCCAACTGCTGACCAAATCAGTCACAGTGAAAAATTCTCGAGGGTGAAAACCAGGAAGACTACCCCTTTGCTTCTCAATTGGTCCTTTCAATCTTGTGGCTGGCCTGATGGCTTAATATTCTACCATCAGAGAGTCTAAGAGTTTTCAAAACTCCTCTATTAAGGCTGGGCACAGTGGTTCATGCCTATAATCCTTGTGCTCTGGGAGGCCAAGGCAGTTGGGTCCCTTGAGCTCAGGAGTTAGAGAGCAGCCTGGGCAACAGTAAGATGCCACCTCTATTAAAAACAGAAACATCGGTGCTTGCTTCTATAGCACATATACTAAAATTGGAACAATATTGAGAAGATTAGTATGGCCCCTGAACAAGGATGACGCACAAATTCGTGAAGTGTTCCATATTAAAAAAAAAAACCCAAACAGAAAAATCGGCCAGGTGTGGTGGGCACCTGTAGTCCCAACTATGGGAAGCTGAGGGAGGCAGGAGAATTGCTTGAGCCCAAGAGTTTGAGGTTGCTATGAGCTAGGCTAAGGCCATGGCACTCTACCCTGGGCAACAGATTCCATTTCAAAGAAAAAAAACTGGGAGTGGTATTTGGAGGAGCAGACAGGACTCAGGACTAGGGCCTGGAAAGAGGAGGAAGTATAGCAAAGGGACATAGGAACAGAGCAAACGCCAAGTATCTCCTGATGAGGTTAAGTCCCAACTTTCCTGACTAGCAGGGCAACCTCAGGCCAGGCCAGGGGCTTCAGCAAGACTCCTGCCCCCACAGGTGAGAAAACACCAATGCAAAGGGCAGTGAAAAGTTTAACTGGAGCCATTTTATAACATACTTTCCTTCCCCATTTGCACCTAGTTTGGGAAAAGAGGCCAGTACTTCCACTTCTAACCCCACTGTGCCCTGCCTTGAGTCCTACTCAGACCTCTGGGCCCTGGACCAATGACAGAGGCCAATAAAAGTCAAGAGTAGCAAACGCATACCCCAAGGTCACAAGTCTACCCACTTCCCTCCATCCCTTGGCCCGTAAATCCAGTCCCTGCCAAGTGTGCTCTCATGGTATTACCTAACATTTTTTGCAAGGATCACCAGGAAAGTTTGATATCAAGGCAATTTCCATGTTCCACTCCTGAAATTACTCAGCCTCAAGTTCTTGGGCCTTTTGTTAAAGGGCTGGACTCTGCCCTCTGGAGCCTTCTACTCTATACTTCCATAGGGTGTGCTTTCCTGAATACAATCCCCAGTGGGGCAGACACAATGTGGTTGTGCAGCCTAAAGTCAAACCCTTTTTTCAAGAAAAGAGGCCTTCACATGCGTGGCTAGTAAATCACATCCGGACAGTGATCTTCAGTGTTATCCCACCCATGTCTACATTCAAGACAACGAAACATGGACTTAATTATCTTACACAACTCAGATGTCTACAGGGGCCAGCAAGCAGCATAAATGAGCATAGTGCAAACGCTGAGGCCTGTGGTTGACCTGAGAGCACCACCCAGGGGCAGGCTCTTCTTGCTCCAGCCAAAAGTGGCCAGGCAGGAACATGGGCCCAGGGTAGAGTGTGCTCTTGCTCCAAGTGATACCAGAAATCCAGACTTTTGTGTAACTCTCTTGATTTTTTTCTTTCTAGAAACAGAGTCTAACTTTATCGCCCTCCATAGAGTGCCGTGGCAGCGTCATATAGCTCACAGCAACCTCCAACTCCTGGAGGATGCTCCTCAACATCCTTAGATGATTCTCTTGCCTCAGCCTCCCGAGTAGCTGGGACTACAGGTGCTGGCCACAATGTCTGGCTATTTTTTTGTTGCGGTTTGGCCGGGGCCGGGTTTGAACTGGCCACCCTTGGTATATGGGGCCTGCGCCCTACTCACTGAGCCACAGGGGCCACCTGACTCTTCTGATATTTAAAGAATATATGCTAATTAAAATAAAACTGCCATCAATCTACCACAGGACAAATAAAACACACCCACAGTTGAATGGGCCTGTAGGCTACCAGTTTGCAGCCTGTGTTATCCTCAACTAAGTACTTTTCTCTCAAAAAGCTGACATGGTGTGGAAAGATTAAATTGTCTTCTCAACAATTTTTTGGACATTTTCTACAGATAAAGTACATTTTCCACAGATAAAAGTAAAGTCTCAGAGAGGTTAAGTGATATTCCAGAGTGAGGAAGGGAAGACTTGACCACAAAGAAAAAGTAGGGATATCATAGGAAAACTTCTTTCACTTCAACTAAAAAGACGTAGAACCTTAGCTGAGAAACAGCAACCAACTCAACTCAGCTGCTGGGGAAGAAAATTTGCACATTCTGCCTTTGATGCATGACAACTCAGCTGCGAACAAAGAGCAAGCTCCCTGAAATCAATTATCCAAGTGACAGCCTAAAGTTTCCTTAAACAAACAGGCAGACCATGACACTGGGCTCAAGAATGCTATCTGGAAATGGTTGCAGAGAAGGAATCATACTTTAGACAAATAAGGGCAAAGAAGCCAAACACACTCTCCATGAGGTTTCAATTAGCATTCTGACTTTAAATATTTGGGTTGCTTTCAAAGCAGGAAGCTTTCCCTTTCAAAGCCAGCCCAAAAGCCTAGCAAGTAGAAACGCAAATGGAAGTCAAGCAGCTTCTTGGTTGTGGGAGTGTCTCTCCTGATGCCCTGGGGGATGAGGGCTATTCAGGAAGGCTGTCCAAGTCAAGGCAGCCTATGGTCTAACCACCCAGTAGCCAAGGCTGGAGAGCAGAGCAGACTGCGAGGCTCTGGACTGGGCCGTAGGAAGTCTCTCAGTACAGCAGAGGCTAAGAAACCCAGCTCTCCCACCTACTTGCTTCACTTAACTTGTCTGTCCAGCAGCTTGCTCTTCTATTAATGGTATCTGACAGGGTGGCATACAAATGTGAAGGAAGAATGTACAGAAGATGCATAGTACAATGCTGGGTCTACTGACAGCACTCAAAATCAGCTTTAGGTCTCTGATGAGCTTTTCACACAACTCATCATTATTGTAGTTTAAGGAGCTAAGGAAAATTTACCCCAAAATAGTAACTACTTAACATATAGAATATTTTTAATTAAAGGCCATCCACAATCATTGGAAAGGGCTTTCTATCCGCATAAAACCAGACTGACCTGATTAGGGGAAAAAAGGGGGCAACTGACTTCCTTTCCTCCCCATAAATGCTAGCAGACCTGGCCCAAATCACTTAAAACACAATACTTGTCTCTCAAGCTAATTTATAAGTCAATTTGTTTCCCCATCTCCTCATCCACCCTAGCAACCACTTGCTGCACCACACTCCTCATTCTTTCTCCTTCCCTTCAAAAAGGCATCTGTAAAATATTTGACCATCACAGAGACACTGAGTAATCATTCTTGTGGTCCCCCCATGTGCATGCTGTTTGAAAATAAACCTTTCCCTTGTTAATCTGCCATAATTGTGAGGTTTTTCAGTGAACCCTTCAGGGGAAAAAGGGTGAGTCCCACCCTGATCTCTACACAGTCCAGAGATGGCACATTCCAACCTGCAGGATGGGGTGTTGTGGCTTTTGGGGTACCAAAGGGGGAAGGCTGCTCATGGGGTCAGAGGAATTGAGCCACCAGACTCACCTTTTCCTGGCTCTGCTGGCATACCATGTGTTTCCTCCCTCCAGGGATGTCTGACCTCTCTTTTCTCTTCCCCTACCTCCTCCAGGGAGCCCTCACTGACTTTTCTTTGCCATACTATGATATTTACACTCTATATTTTTGTGACTCCCAAATTTACCTGATCATAAAATCACCTGAGGTACTTGCTACAAGTTCAGATTCACGGAACCTCCCTCATTACTACATCAGAATCCCTAGGGCAGGGTCTCCAATCTTGGCACTATGACATTTTGGACCAGATAATTCTTTATTATAGAGGAAGCTATCCTGTATGTTGTAGGGTACTTAGCAGCATCCCTGGCCACTACCCATTCAATGGCAATACCATCCACCACAATATATAACAACCACTAGCACTCTGGGGGGCCAAGGTGAGTGGATTGCTTGAGCTCACAGGTTTGAGACCAGCCTGAGCCAGAATGAGACCTCGTCTCTAAAAATAGCCAGGTGCTGTGGCTGGCTCCTGTAGTCCCAGCTACTCGGGAAGCTAAGGCAAGAGAATCGCTTCACCCCAAGAGTTTGAGGTTGTTGTAAGCTATGACGCCACTGCACTCGACCAAGGGTGACAAAGTGAGACTCTGTCTCAAAAAAAAAAAAAAAATTATTTATATATGTATATATACACACACACAATAGCTCCAATTAATTGGATTTTAAAAAAGTAAACACATCAAGTATTTCACCAGGTAAACAGAAAAAAAAAAACCAACTCATGCCTTTTTGTTCAAGTGACTTTGATATCCTTTGATAAATAAAACTAGTTTTAAACCTGTTACTAAAGTTCAGATGTTTAAAGATTATAAAACTGCCACTTTTATAATATTTCAAAATTTTGCTAGCTTTGATTAAGCTTATGTTCTTGATTTTGAGCCTCTGAATTCTGAGGTCAGATAGGTTGACGGTTGTGGTGAAGCCTAGGGACATGTTCTCTTTGCCTAGGACAACAGCTACAAGGTAGAGTCTAGCCCATAAGGTCCCTTCCCAGCTCCAACTTGTTTCATCCCCTTGCTATTCTGAGAGAAACTGAATGATCCAGTATTCCTGCTTTCTGTCTTGAACTCTGCATTTGGTAAAAGAATTAAGTACACAGATAGGTCATGTCCTTTACAGCCATCTTTGATGCCACGTGGCCATGTGAGACTTAGGAGAACAAGGAAAAGATATCAGAAATGATGCCTATGTTGTGGTTTCAAAACACTTTTCAATAACTCAAAAACTTAAAAGTCATGTTATGTTTCATAAAATGTCTGAGTCATTTATAAAATGTTCAGATTATTTGGGAAACCAAGACTTTGTCAGAAAAATAAGATTTTGCCTTTTAAATCTTCTGATTATCAGTTTAGACAATTAACTTTATAGTAAACTATGACCCTATTTTATGAAAAGTGGTTTTTTTGAAGAACGATTAAACCAAATAAACCAATGCATGAATGAATAAATGAATAAATAAGTAAGCAGCACAGTGTAAGAAAGGATCTTGTGTGGTAAATTGTCCTGAAACACAGTAACTGATTAAGAAAGCCAAAAGCAGGGCAAAACAGAAGGTTTGAGATGTTTGTAAATTCTCTGTGCAGGTTAAATAGAACTCATAAAAGGAAATTTACAAAGAAATTTACATGTGATCCACCTGGCTATGTACTGCCTTTAAAATCTTTTTTTTTTTTTTTTTTTTTGAGATGGAGCCTCAAGCTATCCCCCTGGGTAGAGTGCTATGGCATCAGAGCTCACAGCAACCTCCAACTCCTGGCCTCAAGCGAGTCTCCTGCCTCTGCCTCCCAAGTAGCTGGGACCACAGGCACCCACCACAACGCCCGGCCATTTTTTGGTTGCAGCCATCATTGTTGTTTGGCGGGCCCGGCTGGGGATACGAACCTGCCACCTTAGGTGTATGTGGCTGGCGCCTTAGCCGATTGAGCCACAGGCGCCGAGCCTTAAAATCTTTTTGCTTGTGATCCTGTTTAAACAAATGTTTTAAGCCTTTCATACTTTTGATATATCTTCCAAAAATCAAAATTCTAGATTTTTTTTTTTTTGTTTTGAGACAGAGTCTTTGTCATCCTTGGTACAGTGCTTGGCATTATAGCTCTCAGCATCCTCAAACTCTCAGGCTCAAGCAATTCTCTTGCCTCAGCCTCCCAAGTAGCTGGGACTACAGGTGCCTGCCACAATGCCTGGCTATTTTTTAATTTTATTATTATCTTTTTTTAGAGACAGAGTCTCATTTTGTCGCCCTCGGTAGAGTGCTGTGGTGTCATAGCTCACAGCAACCTCCAGCTCTTGGACTTAAGCAATTCTCTTGCCTCAGCCTCCCGAGTAGCTGGAACTACAGACACCTGCCACAATGCCCAGCTATTTTTTTGTTGTTGCAGTTTGGCTGGGGCTGGGTTCAAACCCACCACCCTTGGTATATGGGGCCAGTGCCCTACTCACTAAGCCACAGGCATGGCCTCATGCCTGGCTATTTTTAGAGAAGAGGTCTCGCTCTGGCTCAGGCTGGTCTCAAACCTGTGAGCTCAGGCAATCCACCCGCCATGGCCTACCAGAGTGGTAGAATTACAGGTGTGAGTCACCGAACCTAGCCTACTAAATTTGGTCCTTTTGAAATATTAGACCACTGAAAGTCTGAGAAAGACATATTAGACCTATTAAAGTGTGTCAAAACTATATAAAAATATTATCAAATATAAAATGATAGTTAATTTTCTATAGATTATGTTTATATATATACACACGTATGTTCTAATATTATAAAATATTAGTCTATTTTAGTGTTGTTATCAATAATAATTTTTTTTTCTGAGCTTAAGCCTCCCAAGTAGCTGAGCCTACAGGCGACCACCACACCACCTGGCTATTTTTTTGTTGCAGTTGTCATTGCTATTTTAGCTGGCCCAGGCCAGATTTGAACCCACTAGCCCCAGTGTATGTGGCTGGTGCCCTACCCACTGAGCTATGGGTGCTGCCTATCAGTAATAATTTTTAATTCATCTCAGAAAGTATTTTCTATAACTAGCTAAATTCAAAATTTATCCTTCAAAAAATGTAATGGCAAGGTTCTCTAGAATACAAATTTCTAATAACTTTAGAGATTATATACCACTGGACTAAAAGCAAACTTCTAGGACTTTAAATTAATTAGAAATGTAAAACAGACAGAAATTAATTACACAGGAGTAAACTAATTTTTTATGACTTTTCTTTTTAAAACATTGCTAATACTTTCTGTGTTCTGTTTTCCAGAAGTCAAGAAAACCCTTTTTCATCTTCTGAGCTATTTATAACTTTTGACAATATATGTACTTATAAGCAAAATTTAAAATATTTATTTTTCTCTTTTTGCTTTTTCTGGAATTTCAAAACCATTTGTAAATATTCTTTTTATTTATTTATTTTTGAGACAGAGTTTCACTTTGTTGCCCTAGTAGAGTGCCATGGCATTATAGCTCATATCAACCTCAAACTCCTGGGCTCGAGCAATTCACTTGCCTCAGCCTCCTGAGTAGCTGGGACTGCAGGCACCCACCACAACATCCAGCTATGTTTTTTTTAAGAGATGGGGTCTTGTTCTTGCTCAGGCTTGTCTTAAACTTAAGAGTTCAAGCAGACCACCCACCTTGGCCTCCCAGAGTGGTAGGATTACAGGTATGAGCCCCCCTCACACAGTCCTCATCTGTAAATATTCTTAATTTCTGACAATACAGTTATTTATCTAAGTTCAATAAGAATCTGTTTCTTACATAAGACAAAATAACAAACACTGGTTATTTTACCAAGGCTTTGACTACAATGACAGAGTTTCAGAGGCATCTAGACTAGATTAAAAAATTAAAGTTGACTTTCTATGGTCAATAAAAAGCTTGTTGGGGCTCGGTGCCTGTGGCTCAAGCGGCTAAGGCGCCAGCCACATACACCTAAGGTGGCAGGTTCGAATCCCCAGCCCGGGCCCGCCAAACGACAATGATGGCTGCAACCAAAAAATGGCCAGGCGTTGTGGCAGGCGCCTGTAGTCCCAGCTACTTGGGAGGCTGAGACAGGAGACTCACTTGAGCCCAGGAGTTGGAGGTTGCTATGAGCTATGATGCCATGGCACTCTACCCAGGGGGATAGCTTGAGGCTCTGTCTCCAAAAAAAAAGCTTGTTGGAAAAACTGGCCAAATACCTCCTCAATAACATTTTCTGATCTGTAGTAAATAAAAAATGTCCTAAAGGTGAACACTAGAAACAATCTACATAACCATCCATAGACTATGGTTCTATCAACTGCAGTATACTTCTAGAATGGAACACTGTACCACGGGGAAATGTTTTAATTAGACCTGTTTATTCATGGATTGATCTCACAAGCATACTGCTAAGCAAGGAAAAGCAAAAGGACACAAATATAGCAGAATTCAAATAAAAACTCTTCACTTAAAACACACCAATAGCACATTTTTAGGGACATAAACAGCTGTGGCAAAATTAACACTTGGAAAGATACACCTGTGGTTCATCAACCTTGGCTCAATCACAAAGAATCACTTGGGGAGCTCTTCTAACTCCTGACGCCTCAGTCACACTTGGCCCAGTGACACTTGGCTCTCTGTCCTGGGGCCCAGGCACCAATACTGAATTCTTCAGGTGACTCACTATGTAGCCAAGGTTGAGAGTCACTTACTGACCCCAAAGTCAGACTATTTGGTTACCTCTGAAGGGAGAAAGGCTCATCATGCTTTATGCCTGGGTCTGAGTGACAGCACAGCTTGGAAGTTTGTGGTATTATTGACAATTTAAAAGCTCTCAAGGTATTTCAGAATTTCACAAAAGAGCATTATCATTTAAGGCAGAAGGGTGGGAGATCTCAGGGAAACTCCCAGATATTGCAGTTTTCCCATAAATTACACTGGTTACACAGTTTTCTAGGAGAATGTGCTGATAATACTATGAATGACTCTCATTTTTCAATCTAGTGTATATACTCTCTAATTTCAAAACCATTAGCAAGAGATCAGAAACCATATGGGGTGGGGGAGGGGAAGTACTGTATCAAGCAATGGAGATGAAACAGACAATTACTGTGTTTCCTCGAAAATAAGACCTACCCAAAAATAAGCCCTAGCAGGATTTCTATTCATTTGTTAAATATAAGCCCTACCCCAATAATAAGACCTAATGATGGGCATGCATTGACCTAGTTAGTGATGGGTGTGCATTTCGGTCCAGAGAAGAAGACATCCCCTGAAAATAAGCCCTAGTGTCTCTTCTTGAGAAAAAGTAAATATAAGACAGTGTCCTATTTTCAGGGAAACATGGTACAAATGAATGCTAAATGGAACTCTTACTGTGAAAGGTGCTTCCTAACTCCGTGAACCAACGGCGATGCTAACAAAGACTCTGGTAAAAATTCTAGCACAGTAAGAAATGAACCTTTCCTGGGGAGGGTTCTGGGAAAGGCCTGCTTATTGCCACAGTGTCCTCATTATCTTAGAAAAGTCACTCCACAGGGGATAATGCGGAATTGCAGCAGCACAGTCAGCCATGAAGACCAGGGAGGGCAGCCAATCTCTGACACACCTCTTCCGCCATCTCTGCACCCCACCCGGGAGAGAGCTAAAGCCATAATGTGCAGTTCCCATTTATTGAGTTATCCCAATGTATCAGGCACTCATGGGCTTTCTAATGTCCTCCATTTAATCCAGTAACAACTCAGCAAAGCATTATCATTCACAATTGGGAAATGAGGAAAGAGGCTTGGAAAAAAAGTTACTTGCCCAATATCACATTCCTAGTAAATACCAAATAAACCAAAATTAGTACAATGCCTAACATACAGAAATAGCTCAATAAATGTTGGCTGATTATTAACCTGTGGCACCACCAGGACTCAAACACAGGTCTGGTTAACTCCAACACCCAAGTTCTTCTCCGTTTAGCAACTACATGCACATGGTACAAAACTCAAGCAAGCAGAAGGCAAAGAACAAAAGGGAGACTATTCTACGTACTGTGGACCTGGGTGTCCAGGAAACAATCACTTTCTTGGGCATCCTTCAGAGATTTCTTGCAACACAGTATGTATACTGTTGGTACCTTCAAAGCCCCTGCCCTTTAACCAGCCAAGTGCTACTGCTGGGTTCACTTATCTGGTTGAGCTGCACTTGGCATTTCTGCCTATTTACAGTACACTTCATTGCAGCTGACAGGCTTCCAGCCCAAAGGCCAGAATGAAGCTGTAAGACACAGGAAGTCTATTCTGACTGACAGACCCAATGGTGTACTTGAGTCACTATGTAAGCAGGGGGTCAGGCTGCGCAACGTTCTGTCCAAGGGCAAACAGGACTGCTCTGCCTGGCATAGATGATGGCTAGAAGACCAACCAGCCTGACAGCCCCGCTCCTTCATGAGGCTCCCAAAAGGACTTTGGTGAAGCTGGTGGTTGAAATGGAAGGCTGCCACACTCAAGTGACCCAGCTTGAGAGTTGGGCCCATATCAAACCACAGACAGCAGATGGTAAAAGCCAGTAAAGTCCTGGTCCCCCTTTCTAGCCTCATAGCTTTTGAAAAAGCATTTCACCTCTTCAGATGTGAACTGCTCACTTGGAACGGTACTAGCAGTAGCCCCCTCTGAAAGGATTATGGTGATAAATGAAATAACACTGAGAAAATGCTATACTGTGAGCTATTCCTGATTCTATAAATGAAGAGGCTGGACCTCTCATTACATAAAACAAGTTCACGTTTGGAGTGCCAGAGATGACACTGTGTTCCCAGAGAAGCTGGACTTTTCAGGTAGCATTGGGCAAAAGACATTTCTTAATCTCTTATGAGACATTTAGAACATGAACAGTCCCACTGGTACCATTTACCCACTTCATCCAGTTGGAAGTCAGGGTGCTTGAGGGCTGTTTCTCGTGATGCAGCATTAGGCCACCAAGGCTTTCTAGGGAAGAGTCTTCCACTTAGGTTTAAATGCAACTCAGCTGCTTTTCCTAAGCACCCTGCCCCCAACACTAGGTAGGACAAGGAAGAAAAACCATAACAATTCTGGGTTCTCAGATAATAACCTGTTTCCTTGTGTAGCTGGAATGCTATTGTCTTGATTTCCACAAATACTCCTGGGCAATATGGGGTATGGCACAGCAAAGGGATCCCGCTCCCTCATAAAAAGCTGAGGTGCTCCAATCTCATTTTGCCACTGCTAGAAAGCAGAACCTCAGCACTGCAGCATGGCCCTTCCCAGGACCCTGCAGGAAATGCCCTAATCTTTGGGCAGCCTAAGCTTCAGCCCTCTTAGGATCAGAGAATGAACTGTGGCACACCAGGCTTACGTACCCTTATCCTATCTGCTTACATTAAAACTCACCCACTTTCCCCAATGTCCCTAGAAAGGGGAGGGCATTACCACAGAAGGCTGAACTCAGAAACAGGTACAGTGGGGCAAGCCAGACTACGCTCTGGCCTAATCTTAAGCAATTTCAGGCCAAGGAACACAGGATAGAGATATTTTAAAACCTCACATGACCTGTCCATAAGCCCAGCCAAGAAAGATGTACTCCTTTGCCAGGTACTCTTTGTTCCAGGTAGGTATAAAGTAGTTATGGAAAGACCACTTTAAATAATTCTTTTGTCTTTTACTAACTTGACTTTCCACAAGAAAAAAAAAATACATATGCACTGAATATCTGTGTACCAAATACTTATGTGCCAACAGCCCCATAAAGGTAGGTATCATTGTATCCCTTTTGCCAGATGAAGAAAATGAGATATCATAGGCCACTTGACACTAAATGGGGAGTTGGGACACAAATCCATCTCTGAGCCCTTGTCAAGTCCCCGTCCTAAGATGACAAAGGTCCAGAGAAAACACTTCCGCCCAGGCTTTAGCTACACTCTCAAGTCACTGCAGAGAGGATGGGAAGGAACCAACGAGGGTGGCTAGTCCAGCCTCCATTTTACAGGTAAGGAGGCTGAGACCTGGAGTAGAGAAGTGACTTTCTCAAAATCACACAAAAAATTAAGTCAAGATGGTAGGAGTCTCTGTCTAGCTGCCTCCGTCCATCTTGTGGTCTTGGGTTTAATGTCACCTCCTCAGGTAAGCCTTCCCTGAGCACACCCCCTGACTAGATCCCACCTCCCTGCTACTCACTCTTAAGGCTCTGTGCACACCAAGGTAATGTTACCAGAATTTCTTTCTTCAGTAGGTTGTTGGTCTCGGGGATTTGAAGAATGAACCCATAAACCACATTATCAGTGGTAAGATAGGATTTTATGAGACAGAAAAGAATACAGAAAGAGTAAAAAAAGCACCAGAACTTCTGGCAAAGGGAAAGACTCAACTTCAGAAGTCTTCCATGGGTCCTTTGTGTAGAGGTGTATATTACATTTTGGCCAGGACTTGGTAGGTGGAAAAACACCTTTTCAAAATTAATGAGCATTTTAACAAATGAATGAATGCAGTCCCTTGGCTGGGGCAAGGTTATTAGGTCTTAGAAGTTTTTGTCTCGAGGAAGGGATTAGGGTGTGTGCTCTGTACTCACCCAAAACATTTCAGGTTTCTTTATTTTTGACCCTGCTAGAGCCCAGAAGGTAGGCCTGGAAAGGGCAGCCTATTTGTGCCTAGAGATAGGGGTCTGATTTCTGAGCTCATTTGGGCCTACAGAATGGGGGTGGGGAGTTCCTGTCCAGCCCTGAGGGGGAGAACCCTGTATCAATACTATTGAGCACATTAACCAGGTCTGTACCTGTGTGTGCGACTACCCTTTTAGTGTCGGTCTTCTGGACTAGACTCAAGCCCTCAACCATAGGCATGTCTCTAGTGCCTAGTATGGTGTCAAACGCACAACCAGAGACAGGCGCCTGGTGGTGGGCTTACCTTCACTGTCGGTGAGCACTTCCATGCGCCCACTGAACATGGCCTTCAGCATGGTGTCCTGTTTGGTAAGCGTCTGCATGGTGGTATAGTAGAGGGCTCCACCCACATTCAGCTTCACGTATTTGGAGCTGGGGCTTGTGCCCTTGAAGGAAGTGGTGCGGGTAGCAGCCGCTGGCACCGCTGAGCTCACCACACTTTCTCCTGACATCTCTTCCTGCCGATGGAGAAGACACAGGGTCATGACACCAGGCCTAGTTGACCTCTTTCAGCCTGTGGACTGAATCTGGCCTCCAGAATTGTTTTGCTTGGTCCAAGTACAGACTGGATTTAAAACTTAAAAGTTTACTTCCAGTGTTGACAACTTAGGAAACCTCACCAAAAAAATCTGGATTTTTGAATTCTCTTAAAATCAGAGGCCAACTGGGCGAGCAGGACAACTAGTGGAAGCTGGGGTATTGGCCGTCCTCAGAGGAACATGTATCCTATAGTTTGTCCCAAACCCTACTCACAGAGCTTCACAGAGCTGATCCCACCTGCTGACCCAATAGGCATACAAGTTTGCCACTAAGTCTTGTGTTGTAAGAACTTCCTTTGTGCACAATACACACACACACCCTGGTTGCTTCGTAAAACAGTCTAAAGCACTCCCCAGGTCTGTGCTTCCTTATTGCCATGCACCACGATCAGCTAAGAGAGAATGAATCAAAGATGAAACAAGCTTTTATAAAGTTGAGTGGGATCCCAGCCCATACTCCTAATACTTCTTAGAAGTAGTAGTAGAAAGTGCTTCTGGGGACTAAACAGTAACCTCTTGGAAGCACGTTACTGCAAAACTAGATTTTTCTTTTTTCTTCCTCCTTCCCCATTTGTGACCATGAAAAAATTATAGACTTCTTATAGTAGTGACACCCCAAATGGCAAGATCCTATGACGGCCTCCCAACAGCACTACCAGCCCTCACATATATCCCAAGTCAAAGAAATGGATATAGTGTCTGATTTAAGCAGGGCTGGAAAAGACTGGTATCTGGCACGTATGTGCTCAGAGAAAACATTTCTTGAATGAATAGGTAAAACTTTAAGAAGTTGTTCACGAGTGGGTGGGATCTTTGCTAAATCTGGGCTGTGGTGCTGAGAGAGAACAGCATCCCTGACAGCCAGGAGCTGGCCCGGCCCTCACAGCTGGGCCTTAGTATTCCCACTTAACAGGAGAAATGTCACAGCACACCACCACCAGATAAGGCCACTCTGTGGTCATGCTGCAACTAGACAAGAATAAGACAACTCCAAACTCATTTCTGAACACAGACAAAAACACAAACATTATCCCCAAAACAAAAAACACCCAACATTCTCCTGTCCTGGCTAATATGAGTTACTACTGTTTCTTTGCCAACTGGAGCGTTAGCCTCATTCCATTCTTCCTGCCTTCAAGAAAAGAATCGCTGACACCCAATCACAGAATGAGCCCTGTTTCCAAGCAGCATTCAACACAGGGCAAAGCCCCAATTCTCTGAACCCTCCTCCAAATTACCCAACACAAGTTCAAATCCTCTGAGACACCCCACACCCTCAATGGAACAAGGAAATAAACCCATCTTTGTCTGACTACAGGTAAGCTTGGTGTGGTTTTTGGCTAAAAGGCACTGACCAAATAAATCTTTTTTGAGTAATTCCCAGAAACAGAAAAACGATTATTTTAAAATTCTCTAGGCCTTTCTATCCTTTCCAGACTTTCCACAATGCCTATGTGTTAAAAATATAATTTGTAAAACACAAACGTCATTTTTTAAATGAACCAAGGCCTAAAGAGTGGCAGCCCACAATAGCAGAGGCAATGACTTAATGGACAGTCACAAGCAATATTCAATTCTCAACTCCAGGTTATCCTACTCTTCTGGCTAACCCTCCCGGGTCCACCTTCCACAAGAGCAGAGTAGCCCAGAAATCACCTGCTGGGGAACTTGAGTCAGGGTCTAGCAAGTTGAAACACAAAAACCAGCCTCCTGACAAGAAGTTGTTTTCTCAGTAAATTGTTCATGCTTCATCAAGTAAAAACATCTAAAAACAAAGTCTTCAAAAGCTCAGGCTTAGCTCATATGAGGTCTCTGTGGCCTCATACAAAGGAGAAAAGGCCAAAAGGAAAGAGTTTCCTCTCCCTTCCAGCTTTCCTTTGAAGAGACCTCACCCTAACATTTATGGCCAACCATTTGCCACAGAAAAACCTTTTCTTCATGGGATGGTCAAAGAGGTTTATAAAAAGAAAGAATTTCCAAAAACACTGAAGATCTGGAATGGGGAAAAAGTCTTTTGTATTTTTTTTTTTTTTTTGAGACAGAGCCTCAAGTTACCCTCAGTAGAGTGCGGTAACATCATAGCTCACAGCAACCTCCAACTCCTGGGCTCAAGCGAGTCTCCTGCCTCCGCCTCCCAAGTAGCTGGGACCACGGGCGCCTGCCACAATGCCTGGCTATTTTTTGGTTGCAGCCATCATTGTTGTTTGGCAGGCCTGGGCTGGATTTGAACCCACCAGCTTAGGTGTATATGGCTTTAGCCACTTGAGCCATAGGCGCCGAGCCAAAAAATGTACATAAAGTATACTTCATGTACCGTCATTGAGTACATTCTAAGAAATGTGTCATCAGGCGATTTGTTCACTGTGGGAACATCGGAGCGCACGTACAGAAACCCAGACGGTACACCCCACTGCACACCTCGGCTGTATGGTACAGCCTATTGCTCTGAGGCTACACACCTAGACAGCATGTTACTGTACTGAATACGCCATAGGCAGCTACAGCACAATAGTAAATATGTGTATCTAGACATAACTATACAGAGAAAACGTACAATTACTGTACAAAAGAGGGAAAAGTGGTATACCTGCGCAGGACTGAACTGTACTTACAGGACTGGAAGTTGCCGTGGGTGAGTCAGTGAGTGGCAAGTGAATGTGAAGGCCTGGGACTTTACTGTATACTGCTGCAGACTTTCTAAATACTGTGTACTCAGGCTATTTACATAAACCATAAAAAAAGACTTTTCTTTCTTCAATAATAAACTACCCTTAGCTTACTGTATCTTTTTTGCTTATTTTTAATAAACTTTCTAATTTTCAACTTTTTGACTCTATTGTAATAACACTTAGCTTAAAACTCAAACATGTTGTACAGCTGTACAAAAATATTTTAATATCCTTATCCTATATATTTTTTCCTATTTGGTGGGGGCAGAGTCTCACTATGTCACCCTCAATTGTGGTGTTAACGGCTCACAGTAACCTCAAACTCTTGGGCTTAAGCGATTCTCTTGCCTCAGTCTCCCAGTAGCTGGGACTACAGGCGCCCGCCACAAGGCCCAGCTATTTTTTTGTTGTAGCTGTCACTGTTTAGCTGGCCAGGGCCAGGTTCGAACCCACCACCCTCGGTGTATGTGGCTGGTGCAATAACCACTGTGCTACGGGCACCAAGCCACTTTTTCCTATTTTTAATGGGTTTTTAGGCTAAAAACTAAGACATACACACAGACACAAACCTTGGCCCATACAAGGTCAGGATCATCAATATCATTGTCTTCCGAGAGAAATCTGGGAAGATGGCCGACTGGTGGCGACCTTCAGCAGAGGCTCCTGAGCAGAGGAAGAAAAACTGGATGGAATCAGACTCTATGAAGCCAAAGATGGGGAGTTGAGCCAAGAAATAAGTTCAGCAAGCTGTAACTCCAAGGAAGAGCATTTAAGAAAATAAACTATAAGTATAAAGCCTATCGACTAGAGGATGGGAGACGCCTCCCCCAAGCAGGAGGCCTGCCGCAGGCTCTCTGTGAACAAGCAGAGAACAAAAGACCTCTCATTTTACCTCACTGGAGAGAGCTGCTAAACTCCAGGTCTCTTTCTCCAGGGAGGTTCCACTTATGAACCTAGACACCACCTTGCCAGGCATAAAATTGAACAGATATTTTCCCCCACAAGTCCAAACTCCCAGTCCACCCTTTCTCCCTTGCATGGTGGTCTGAAGTTCTGCCCCCTGCAGAGCACAGAGTGTTTGTGTTTGGTCTTACCCTGAGAGATCTGGGCAAAGTGTGGACCATCAACCATCAGGAAGGATTCTGTGACTAATGGGGAAGAAAGAGGGTGTGGGAAGAAAGGGACACTCAGCAAGAGGAGGAGCAGTCCCCCCTGGTTATGACTATGCCCAGCCAGTGGTGGTGTTGACCCTCAGTTTGGGCTGTGCCTGGAGGGTCAGGGTGTAGAACCCCCAACTCTGATGGCACTCATAGCAGGACAGTGATTGCCCCATGTGGATCGAGTTCAGCAGACAGAGCTGGTCCCCAGCCCCTGCTGGGCCTACAAGCAGAGGATTATCAGACATGAACTGAGACCTGAGGGGAAGGGTATAGTCCCCTGACTCCAACAGAACCCTCAAACAGTGGCTTGCTGGGTGCAAACCATGACCTGAAGGCTAGGGCATGGTGCCATCTCCAGCAGGGTTGGTGAGCAGAGGCTTACTGGGTGAGGACTGAGACCTGCAGCCGGGGTGCAGTGCCCTAACTCTAACAGAGCCTGAGAACAGAGGCTTGCCTGGCCGTGGACTGAGACTGGCAGGTGGGGGTGTGGTCCTCTCATACCAACTGGTCTGGCAAGCAGAGGCTAGCTGAGTGTGGATGGAGACCAGTGGGCGAGGCATGGCCCCTGGCTCCAACTCGGACTGTGAGCAGAAAAGTGGACAACAGTATGGACTGAATCTGGTGGGCGGGAGTGTGGATCCCTGGCTCCAACTGTGCTATGGGAGACCCTTGAACCCCTCACTGTTGAGCAGGGTTTGCACTGCCTGAGACAATTTAATTGAAACCTGTGTCTGGTGTTGTCCACTTGGGGACATTCTGAGGTTGACCTTCAAAGTTCTGTAGCAGAAAAGAACTGAAAAGTGGGGGCTAGGCACCACAGCTGTTTGTATCTCTTGACAGTCAAGATTTAAACCTAATACTGTGGCTTCTTATGATAGAGTAGAGGTTGGCTGATATCAAAACAGAGCTAGCTTGTGCTATCTCACCAAGTAGGTCCTCAGAGTCTCTGGACAAAACTCTGAAAGGGGCTTTTGTAAAGTAGTAGGAGATAAGCCACAATTACAAAGCCTAGTGCTTTGGTAAGGGGCTATCTCTACTACCTGGGAACCCCAATTCAATCTCACCCTACCAGTTCTAATAACCAAACCGTGGAAAAAAAACATGGTGTGGATCCAACAGAAAAACTCTACCAACATAAATAACCAGAGTAGATCAACCCCCTCCAGAAACGACAAAGGAGATACAACCGAAGATGCCATGCATAGACAAATGGCAGCAATGTCAGAAGTCAAATTCAGAATTTGATTTGCAAATAAATAGAATGGAAGATAGAAATGGAATTCCAAAGAGTAGTTCTAAACTTGTCTCAAGAAATTAATGAATTAAAAGCCCAAGTCACCAAAGATACGGACATAATGAGAAAAGAGATAGCAGAGCTCAAGGAAACAATAAAGTTACTTGAAGAGCTCCAAAATACAGTAGAATCCCTCAGTCATAGAGTTGACCAAGCAGAAGATAGGATCTCTGAAACTGAAGACAAAGCTTTTGAATGTTCCCAAACACTCAAAGAGGCAGACAAATGGAGAGTGAAAACTGATCATTCCCTAAAAGAGTTGCAGGATCAATCCAAAAGATTGAACATTTGTTTTATAGGAATTCCCAAAGGTGAAGAGGATGGCCCTAAAGGTACAGATGCTCTACTCCAAGAGATTTTGGAGGAAAATTTCCCAAGCATTGCAAGAGATACAGAACTTCAGATGGCAGAGAGTTTCAGAACCCCAGCAAGACTCAATCCAAATAAAGCATCTCTTAGACACACTGTGATTAACTTTGCCAAACTTAAGACAAAGGAGAAAATTCTGCAAGCAGCCAGACATAGGAAAAGCATCACCTACAAAGGGAGAAGTATCAGAATGACTGCAGATCTCTCAGCCAAAATGTTTCAAGCCAGAAGATGGTCACCAACCTTCAGTCTCTTAAAACAAAACAACTTCCAGCCCAGGATTCTCTATCCAGCTAAACTGAGTTTGATTTGTGATGGACAAATCAAATACTTTAATGACAGAGACATGTTAAAGAAATTTGCCATAACTAAACCAGCTCTCCAGGATATTCTCAGGACCCATCCTGCACAACAACCAGCACAATGCTCTACCTCCAAAGTAAACGCACCCAGAAATTTTTAAATAAAACCCAACTTCCACAGTGGTGAAAGGATTAAAAATGTCCACTGGACATCTGAAAATCATGACACCCAAAACACAACCAGGTTTATCAATTCTCTCAGTTAATGTGAATGGTTTAAATTGTTCTCTCAAGAGGCACAGGCTGGCTGACTGGATACCTAAACTAAGACCAGATCTCTGCTGTATTCAAGAATCTCACCTTACCCTAAAGAATAAAAATAGACTTAGTGTGAAGGGATGGAGTTGTATAATATAGACAAATGGAAAGCAGAAAAAAGCAGGGGTTGCAATTTTAGTAGCAGATACAATTGGCTTTAAACCGACAAAGAAAGATAAGGAAGGTCACTATATGTTTGTCAAGGGAAACCCCCAACATGACGAGATTTTGATAATTAACATTTATGGACCCTACCAGAATGCTCCTCAATTCATACTCATAAAGCAGACTGTAATGGCTATGAACTGGATATCTTCCTTCATTATAACAGCTGGAGATTTTAACACCCTTTGACCGTTTTTGATAGATCCACCAAGAAGAAAATAAACAAAGAAATATTAAACTTAAACCTGACCCTAGAACAAATGGACTTTACAGACCTCTATAGAACTTTTCACCCTAATAAAACTGAATATAGGGTGGCGCCTGTCGCTAAAAGGAGTAGCGCGCCAACCCCATACGTAGGAGGTGGCGAGTTCAAACCCAGGCCCGGCCAAAAACTACAAAAAAAACAAAACAAAACTGAATATACATTTTTCTCATCAGCCCATGGGTCATCTTCCAAAATAGATCATATCCTAGGACACAAGTCTAACCTTAGCAAATTTAAAAGTATAGAAATTATTCCTTGTATCTTCTCAGACCACCATGGAATAAAAGTTGAACTCAACAGCAACAGGAATCCTCATACTCAAAGTCATGGAAACTAAATAATCTTAGGCTGAGTGATAGCTGGGTCAAAGATGAGATTAAGAGGGAAATCACCAAATTTTTGGAACAAAATGATAATGAAGACACAAATTATCAAAACCTGTGGGATACTGCAAAGGCAGTCCTAAGAGGGAAATTGATAGCATTGGAAGCCTTCATCAAGAAAACAGAAAGAGAGGAAGCCAACAACTTAATGGATTATCTTAAGCAACTGGAAAAGGAAGAACATTCCAACCCCAAACCCAGCAGAAGAAAAGAAATAACCAAAATTAGGGCAGAATTAAATGAAATTGAAAACAAAAAAATCATTCAGAAGATCAACGAAACAAAAAGTTGGTTTTTGAAAAGATTAACAAAATTGATAAATTTTTGGCCAACCTAACCAGAAATGGAAAAGTAAAACCTCTAATATTGTCTATCAGAAACAATAAAGGAGAAATAACAGACACTTCAGAAATTCAAAAAATCCTCAATGATTACTACAAAAATCTTTATTCCGAGAAATAGGAAAATCTGAAGGAAATGGATTAATACATGGAAGCACACCACCTTCCTAGACTCAACCAGAAAAAATTAGAAATCTTGAATAGACCTATATCAATCACTGAAATAGCATCAATACAAAACCTCCCAAAAAAGAAAAAAGTCCAGGATCAGATGGCTTCACATCCTAAGTCTATCAAACCTTTCAAGAGGAACTAGTACCTATATTATACAACCTTTTCCAAGGCATAGAAAAAGAAAAAATACTTCCCAACACATTCTATGAAGCAAATATCACCCTGATACCCAAACCAGGAAAGATCCAACAGAGAAAGAAGACTAATATAGACTAATATCGATGGAAAAATATTCAATAAGATCTTAGCAAACAGAATTCAACAATACACACACACAAAAAATTATACAACATGATCAAGCTGGTTTTATTCCAGGGTTACAGGGTTGGTTCAACATACATAAATCTATAAATATAATACATCACATAAGTAAAACAAAAAACAAAGACCATATGATTCTCTCAATGACGCAGAAAAATCCTTTGATAATATCCAGCATCCTTTTATGATCAGAGCACTCAAGAAAATAGGCATAGAAGGGACATTTCTTTTTTTTTTGAGACGGAGCCTCAAGCTATCCCCCTGGGTAGAGTGCCATGGCATCACAGCTCATAGCAACCTCCAACTCCTGGGCTCAAGCGAGTCTCCTGCCTCCGCCTCCCAAGTAGCTGGGAC
>CAUYQV010033631.1:0-17359 GCA_963574575.1 Galagoides demidoff | reverse complement strand
AGTCTCCTGCCTCCGCCTCCCAAGTAGCTGGGACCACAGGCGCCCGCCACAACGCCTGGCCATTTTTTGGTTGCAGCCATCATTGTTGTTTGGCGGCCCGGGCTGGGGATTCGAACCCACCACCTTAGGTGTACGTGGCTGGCGCCTGAGCCGATTGAGCCACAGGCGTCGAGCCGATTCATGGATTTCTAAAAGATTTCCTGTTACAATTCAGTTTACATGATCATTTTTTATTTCCAATTGATACGAAGTCACAATCAATTAGGTTACATTCTTTGCGTTTATTAGATAAAGTCCAAGTTGTAGTTGAGTCCTTCACCCAGGAGATGTGCCATATACCCTTACATTGTACTGGTTAGGTGAGTGCACAACAATCCTTTCCTCCTTCCCCTACTTGGAAATGTGGTTGTGTTTTTCTCTCCTGTGGGTATGTAGTTGTTCATCTACTGGTTTCATATTAATACTGAGTACATTGAGCTGGGCATGGTGGCTCACACCTGTAATCCTAGCACTTTGGTAGGCAGAGACGGGTGGATTGCCTGAGCTCACAGGTTCGAGACCAGCCTGAGCCAAGAGTGAGACCCCTGTCTCTAAAAACAGCTGAGCACAGCGGTGGTCACCTGTAGTCCCAGCTACTCAGGAGGCTGAGGCAAGAGAGTCGCTTGGGCCCAAGGGTTTGAGGTTGCTGTGAGCTATGACATGACAGCACTCTACTGAGGGCAACAAAGTGAGACTCAGTCTCAAAAAAAAAAAAATACTGAGTACATTGGATACTTCCTTTTCCATTCTTGTACTTTACTTAGGAGGATGTTCTCCAAATCTATCAAGGTAAATAGAAAAGATGTAAAGTCTCCATCTTTCTTTATGGCTAATAGCATTCCATGGTATACATATACCATAGTTTATTTATGCATTTGTGAATTGATGGGCACTTGGGTTATTTCCACATCTTAGGGATTGTGAATTGTACTGAGATAAACATTCTAGTGCCAATGTCCTTACGGTAAAATGATTCTTTTTCTCCTGGGTAGATACCTAGTAATGGGATTGCAGGATCAAACAGATGGTCTATTTTGAGTTCTTTGAGGGTCCTCCATGCTTCTTTTCAAAAAGACTATTAATTTGCAGTCCCACCAACAGTGTATAACTCTTCTGTTCTCTCTACACCCATGCCTATTGGAAAAAATAGTTGTTTGTTTAATATGGAACCAGAAAAAACCCCGAAGAGCCAATGCAATTCTTAGAAATGAAAACAAATCTGGAAGCATCACTTTATCAGACTTCAGGTTATATTACAAGTTTATAGTGATCAAAACAGCATGGTATTGGCACAAAAATAGAGACATAGATTTATGGAACAGAATAGAAAACCCAGAGATGAAATCAGCCTCGTATTGCCATCTGATTTTCATTAAACCAACCAAAAGCATACACTGGGGAAGAGATTCTCTGTTTAATAAATGGTGCTGGGAGAACTGGTTAGCCACATGCAAAAGACAGAAATTGGACCCACACCTCTCACCACTTACAAAAAATTGACCTACGTTGGATAAAAGATTTGAATCTAAGACACAGAATAATAAAAATTCTGGAAGAAAGTATGGGAAAAACTCTTGACAATATCAGCCTGGGGAAAGATTTTATGAAGAAGATCCCATTGGCAATTGTGGCAACACCTAAAATGGGACCACCTGATCAAGCTAAAAAGCTCCTGCATGGCTAAAGCCACAACAATTAAAGCAAATAGACAACTTTCAGGATGGGAGACTTTTTTGGAGATAGTAATTCTTTGTCCCCTGGATGAGTGCAGTGGCATCATAGCTCACAGCAATCTCAAACTCTTGGGCTCAAGTGGTCCTCTTGCCTCAGCCTCCCAAGTACGTGGGACTACAGATGTGTACCTTGAAGCTTGGCTGATTTTCCTATTTTTAGTAGATACAGGGTCTTGTTGCTCAGGCTCATCTGAAACCCATGAGCTTGAGCAGTCTGCCTGCTTTGGCCTCCTGTACTAACCTACAATGATGAGATTAAAGCCACCTTATGAAGCCATCCTTGCTGTTTAGACCTCTATCGACCTTGTCATTGTTTTAAGACCTGAATTTTCTTTCTTTTTTTTTTTGAGGCGGAGCCTCCAGCTATCCCCCAGGGTAGAGTGCCATGGCATCACAGCTCATAGCAACCTCCAACTCCAGGGCTCAAGCGAGTCTCTTGCCTCCGCCTCCCAAGTAGCTGGGACCACAGGCGCCCGCCACAACGCCTGGCCATTTTTTGGTTGCAGCCATCATTGTTGTTTGGCGGGCCGGGCTGGGGATTCAAACCCGCCACCTTAGGTCTAGGTGGTTGGCGCCTTAGCTGATTGAGCCACAGGCGCCGAGCCAAGAATTTTCAACACTATTTAAATTATATTGTGTTCTCAAAGTGCTCCAAGCAATCTCAATAAACGTATTAAGATCCTTGATGCAGTTCTGTCTCACATTTTTCACAAATGTGGCACATGAAAAGTATCTTTTGTTATTGAGGAAAAATACACATAATGTAAAATTTTCCATGAGTGACATTTAGTACATTCACAGTGTTTGCAGCCATCAGCATTATCTACTTCTGGAACATTTTCATCACCCTAAACGGAAGCTCCACATCCATTAGCATTCACTCTCCAGTCTCTCTTCCTCCAGCCCTGGCAACCGTTCATTTGCTTTCTGTCTGTATGGATTTCCTTATTCTGGACATTTCACATAAATGGAATCATGTAATATGTTACCTTTTATTTTTGGCCTCTTTCACTTAGTGTAACGTTTTCAAGTTCCACTCATGTTGTAGCTTGTATTATTCCTTTTTATGGCTGAATAATATTCTGTGTGCATATACTACATTTTATCATTCATTAGTTGATGGATGTTTGATTATTTCCACCTATTATGCATAGTGCTGCTGTGAACATATGTGCACAAGTGTTTTTGTTTGAACATCTGTTTTCAATTTCTTTGTGCTATATACCCAGGAGTGTAATTGTGTGTATATATTTCTGTTTCCTCTTCTTTCTTACACAAATGATAATGTCTGTAGATAGTTTTGTACTTTGCTTTTTTCAGGGAACAAGACAGCCTGGAAATCACTCCATATTAGTATGCAGAGATCTTTTTTCACTTTTATTTATTTCTATATAGCTGCATAGTATTCCATTGTATGGGTGTACCCTAGTTTATTCAAATGGCTTCATTGGAGGAACATTTAGATTATTTTTAATAATTTGCTATTACAAATAGTTCCATATCCAATAACTCTGTGCATATGTTTTCCTCAGGGACAATTTCTAGATGTGGTACTGCTAGCTCCAAGTGTAAATGCACATCAGGTTTTATTAGATAGTGCCAAATTCTTCATAGAAGTTGCTCCATTTTACACTCCCATGAACAATATAAGAATGTCTGTTTCCCTACAGCTTTGCTAATAGAGTGTGTTATTAAGCGTCCAAATTTTTGCTACTCTGCTGTGTGCAAGGTGCCATTTCAGTGTGGTTTTCAGTTGCATTTCTTTTACTTAGAAAGTTGAGCATATTTTCATAAAATTCAGTAACTTTTCATATATGTTTATGCTTATGGTCCACTTTCCTTTAGGCATTTGATCTTTTTTAAAAAAATTCTTTACATCAAGGAAATTTCTATCAGATAGATTAGTCCTTTATCAGTGATAACATATTAGAAAAATTATTTCCTAATTTTTGTTTTGTTTCTGGTTTAATTTATCAATTTTTTGCAAATGAATTTTGAATTATAGTTAAAATGAGGTTACAACAGCTTTTTATTAAGTACTTGTAAACGTTCCTTTTTAAAAATTTTGATGTGTCATCCATTTGGTGTTTATACTAGTTCATTCCCTTACAAATGGATATCCAACACTACTGAAGAAAATTCATCTTTTCCCTAGTGATATGAAATGCCACTTTAGTTATATGCTAAATTTGCATAAGTATTATGATCGAGTCTTATTCTAGCCTTTTTTTTTGAGACAGAGTTTCACTTTGTCACCCTTGGTAGAATGCTGTGATGTCATAGCTCACAGCAACCCCAAACTCTTGGGATCAGGTGATCACCTGGCCTCAGACTCCTGAGTAGCTGGGATTATAGGCACCTGCCACAACATCCAGTATTTTGTATTTTTAGGAGAGATGTGGCAGTCTGAGTGCAAGCAATTCATCTGCCTTGGCCTCCCAGAGTGCTAGGATTACAGGTGTGAGCCACCACGCCCAGCCTTAGACTTTATTTTTTATTTCATTTGACCTATTTGTTTGGCACTACCACACTATTTAATAATTCATTCTAGGTTTTTTTTTTTTTGAGATTGAGACTATTCTGGAGTAAATCAGAAATTGAGTATAAAATTGACAGTATTAGAAAAGTTTGTAGGTGACTTATACATCATAAGAGAAAACATATGGCAAAAGTTGTTCTTTGATGAGCAGATATGTCTGTTCTGTGTAGTGTTGGTATGATATCGTGTATGTATCTGGTTGTTATTCCTCATAAAATGGAAATTAGGATGCTATAGTAGCATAACTGGTAATCCCATTTCTTCATAGTTGAATTTCCTGTTAGATTCTGTATAGTATAGCTAAAGAAGTGATCTCATGAAGGCTGCTAGACTAAGCCCTTGGTTCTAGATTAGCTTTATCTTTTTATTTCTGTAGGGAAAACAAACAGTAAAACGAAAAAACCACCCCACCTTTTTTTTTTTCAGTTTTTGGCTGGGGCTGGGTTTGAACCAGCCACCTCCAGCATATGGGGCTGGTGCCCTACTCCTTTGAGACACAGGTGCTGCCCAATCCACCTCACTTTTTAAAAAGCTTTTTGTTCACACTAACAATAGCAATTAAACAGTCATACTTATCCTGATATTTAACTAGTGTTTCATCAGTTTTTGTAATAAGATTTAGCCCAGATTTTCTTTTTCTTTTCCTTTTTTTGTTTTGAGACAGTCTCACTACGTTGCCTTTGGTAGAGTGCCATGGCGTCACAGCTCACAGCAATCTGAAACTCTTGGGCGGAAGCCATTCTTTTGCCTCAGCCTCCCAAGTAGCTGGGACTACAGGCACCTCCCACAACACCTGGCTATTTGTTGTTGTCGTCGTCGTTGTTTAGCAGTCCTGGGCTGGATTCAAACCCACCAGCCCCAGTGCATGTGGCTGCCACCCTAACCACTGAGCTGTGGGCACTGTGCCAGCCCAGATTTTCTTGAATCTTTTCTTTTAAAGTGTTCTTCCCTATGTACCTTGCATAAAATCTTACATTTTTGTATTTTAAGTTCTTAATATATTTCTTTTCTAATTTACATATGCATAGAGCAAGTGACTAGGCTTTTAGTTTTCTATTTTTGTTTTTTTGCTGTATGTTTCTATTTATATTCCAATAGGAAAAGATGGTAGAGCACGAAACAAAGACAAGAGGAACGTAAAGAAGCCCATGGTCACAAAACCAAATAATATTAAGTCAATGTTCATTGCCTGTGCTGGAAAGAAAACTGCAGATGTGAGTTTCGTGGATATTTTGTCTTTTCCTATGTGAAGCAAAGTAATATTTGATTATACAGACAATAGGCGCTCAATATATATTTGAGAAACAGATTCTCAGTTTCACTCACTAAGTTGGATACAGATTTTGAAGTGAACTCAAACACCTCACTGGTTAGAACTTGGAAGATATAGAAAAGAAAATTGAACAGAAAATCAGAATTGAGAGTGTTTAATTTCAGTGATTGGTAGGAAGATCATGGAATGAGGATGAAAATAGAGATGGGAGCTATAGATTTAGGAATTGTATATATATGTGGTTGTTAAAATCTGTGAGTACTAGGTGAGCAGTCAGTGAGGAATAAAGAAGCAAGGTTATTAAGAACTGGTTAGGTTCTCCCTCTTGTAGACATTTCTGGTGAGAATTTTAAGTGTAGGGCTTTCTCATTTTGTTTTTCTTTGTAATTTCTAGAAAGGTGTGGACTTGTCTAAGGATGATCTGTTAGGTAACATTCTACAGGATCTGAACACTGAGGTAAGTGAATCTCCAGTTGTAAAATATGCAGGGGACACAGGCAGAAGAAACACTTTAATAATTATACAAAACAGATTCTATTGGTAGAATTTTTAAAAATGCAAGGACAGCATCAACAAAAAAACTATAAAAAACAAAAAGAAAAACAGGACCCCTGCAAATTGGTTTCTTCTCATCATTTGAGGTGCGTAATTTCCAGCTGTTAACAGCTATGTGATTATGTAGATAGGGCTGTGTGGGTGTTTGTTTGAAGTAGTAAGAATACACCCAGGAGTCAGATCTGTGAATGCTCACTGCTTGTGCTCAGTTGTTGTAGTGTGTGTTCCCTAAATAGATTGAAGCCTGTCAGTCTGCACAATCAAGCATGAGATCCTCGTCTTGAATTCTGAGTGGAAATGAAGGAAGAGTCAGGGAGCTGTCCCTGATAGAACTCAAACAGGATTAGCTGCACTGTGAATTTGAAATGTGGCCATTCCCATAAAGACTAAGCTCTCATTTAGAAGTATACTTCTTTCTAAGTGACGTTGATTAAAATGACTAACATCAACATCATGTAGTTTTGTCTTGACATTTTAAAATGTGATATTCTCAAAGCGTATGTGAAAGAATATGTTAAATTTTAAAAAGAAAAAATTGGTGAGGGGTATTTAATATCTATTCTGGTTTTCTAGTGATTTCTGTAGTATTGTTGCTATAGTAACCACAGTGCAAGAACATAGATTGTGGGGTGGGGGGCAGAGAAGGGAAAAATGCTTTACTTACTGGGCTTCAGTGAGTAAAGAAATGTACTTTTACCAAGCATGGCAGTGAATGTTTGTCTTACCCTTTTCTCAGACACCTCAAATAACTCCACCACCAGTAATGGTACTGCAGAAGAAAAGGTCCACTGGAACATCACTGAATCCTTTCTCTGTGCATACCCCCAAGGTAAAATGTGTTAGAAATACCTTCACTTTTGATTTGTACTTTAAACTTATTTTGTTGCTTTTTTATTTGAGGGAAATGCCTTTGAATTTGTTTTTAATTTTTGTTTTAAATGAGGACTGTCATTGAATATACACTTTCATGTATTTTAAAACTAGCATGTGCCTGTTTTTTCATAGTGAATTTTATAGTAATTAGTATGTATTCATTATAGGTATTACAACTGTGCTAAATGTAATAATTTTCCTTGCAGAAACGACTATTTTTTTTGTAAGCCTAGGTAACAGTACAATAATTGAAGACATTAATGAGACATAAAATCTTTCTATAAATAGGAACTGTCATCTCTGGTGAGGGTGGGAGTTGCATAGTTTTAGTATGCAGGTCGAACTGACAAAATATTTAAAAATGTTTACAGGCAGTTCCTTCAGGAAAAACTGGTTCCTCTATCTCCAGAAAGGAGCCTCCGTTAACTCCTGTTCCTCTTAAATGTCCTGAATTTTCTGGTAAGTCTGAGTTAGGCCAAAGTGAGAGGGTGTTGAGCTGTTGCTGTCAAAAATGGAGGCCCTGTGATGGAGGGCCAAATGTGATTTCATGGGTATTGTGGTGGCAAGTTTAAGTTAGAAAGATTTGAATTCATAGCAGTAAAAGTTACAAAAGACATCCAATTTGGAGATTAAAGAGAAATGCAAACATAGTTTAGAGAAGGGATAGGCTGCTAGTTCAGTGTTGGGTAAGCCTGTGTGCTCCATGCCACCAGCACATGACAGGAATGAACGATGATTCCTACAGGAGAGCTGGTCCAGGAGGAGCATAAAAAAGACAAGCAGGACTCTGGGGCAATGGAGTTTGAAGATGGCGACTTTGATGAGCCCATGGAAGCTGAGGAGGTCGATGTGCAGCCAGTGGCTGCCAAGACTTGGGACCAAAAGAGTGAGCCAGCAGAGAGGGTGAAACACGAGGAAGGTCCTGGGAAAGGGACTACATCCTGCTTGTAAGAGCATTTTATGACTTTTCTGGCAATTAGAACTGTAATTATTCTGTTGGATTTTAAAAAGGTTTTTAAAAATGTGATTTCTGCAGAGGAAGTTTTCTCCCAGATGTCTCTTGCTGGGACATTGATCAGGAAGATGACAACAGTTTCTCAGCTCAGGAGGTTCAAGTGGATTCCAGTTACCTCCCACTAGTAAAAGGGGCAGATGAAGAGCAAGTATTCCAGTTTTATTGGCTGGATGCCTATGAAGATCAGTACAACCAACCAGGTAATCATGCATAAGGTAACTGTATACCTTTAGTGTAGAGTAGCACTTTTCCCTTAAATACTTCAGTGATTGTAATTGGCTCAGGTCAAACTCTGGCCTCACTTAACGCACATTGTAAGCAAGTAGTACTTATTAATTGCAAAGTTCATGAGCTACCCTGATGGAGAGGAGCTGTGGAGTGAATAATCCTTAAAGATGCTTATTCTAAAATTTAGTTACATGTGGTTTTAGAATGTGTTTATGGTTCACCTTCGATGTAGCTAAAGTTATAGTAATGTTCTTTAAATGGAATCAGTTATTAATTTGTGTATTTTCACAGTAGATTGAGTAATTGTGTGCCAGGCACTGAGATGGGGTGAATATGAGCAAGTTTACTTTTTAGTGGAGTAGGAGTGGGTAGGGAGACTTTAGCAGTTAATAAGATAATAAATGATGTAAAGGAAATGAGTTGGGTGATGGCCAGGGAAGGCCCATCTGAGGAGGTGACCAGTGGGCTGAGAATTAAGGCACCTGCACACCTGAGGAAAGGGCATTTCAGGTTAAGGAACCAGTATATGTAAAGGCCTGGACAGAGGAAGGAGGAGTCCCATGTGGTTATAGCATAGTAGTCAGGTGACAGGACTAGACAGGTATAGAATGAAGTTAGGGGTAAAGGCAAAGGCCAGTTAATGAAGAACTTTGAAAGCCATATTAATGAATTTTGAATCTTAGTCTAAGACCAAGGGAAGGATTTTAAATGCATGGGATGATGGTCACATAATTGGGTTTACATTTTAACAGGAGCTCTCTGGTTTGTGTGGAGGATAGGCACTGTGTGTGCATGCACACACTTGTGGACGGGTGAGCTGAAATAGGGTCATGGTAACTATGGAATACCTGGAGATCAGTCCATCCAGGGAAGGGATGCTAGTTTCCTGGACTCTCATGGCTGGGCAGAAGGAGAGAAGTGAAGGCATTTGGTAAGCATTTTGATAGAAACTTATCAATGGATAGGATGAGTAAGGTGACAGAAAGGAGGAATCAAGGATGATTCCCAGGTCATCCTAATAAGCTAATACTGTGAATTCTTGACTCACAAAAAGCCAGGGCTGCCACTTTGAGCCCTTCACTGTGGGATGGGGCATGACGAATTCTGTCAGAGTAATGTAAGATACAGTATACTCCCCTTAACAGAGTTGTTTTTATTTAGATCCATTTTTGGATCCTTGGTAGATATAAACTGCATTTTTCAAAGTGGTTTCCTGAAGGCAGCCTCCCTTGAAGATAGAGGGAGTACCTAGGTGTCAGTAAAGTTGACTGTATGAATAGGAAGATAAGTATTAACTGTCAGGCTTGAGCCAGTAATCCCAGCACTCTGGAAGGCCTGAGGTGGGTGCATTGCTTGAAATCAGGAGTTCCAGACCAGCCTGAGCAAGAGTGAGACTCTGGCTCTAAAAAATAGCCTCATATTGTGGCAGGCTATGTCCCAGATACTTGGGAGGCTGAGGCAAGAGAATCACATGAGCCCAAAAGTTCAAGGTTGCTGTGAGCTGTGCTGCCATGGCAATCTACCAGGGGCAAGAAAGTGAAACTAAAAAAATAAAAAACAAAAAACCCGTCAGATTTGAAAGCCAGGCTTGCTGCCGTAAAGATAATCAAACATTGACTTTAACTAGAAAAATGTTAATGGTCTATGGGGAGGGGCAGAAGCATTAATACACTTAAGTTATCAAATATGTCCTGGGGTAGGTAACCTGTGACCTTCTGAATTGAAGAGCATTCTTTTTTAAGCACAGCAGGAGGCAAGAAAAGCTCCATCTTTCTCTGCTGTACCCCTTTTAATGAAAAGATTTGTTATGTGAAATTTTGATTTAGTCAAAAGGCCACACTTAAGGACCAAGAAGGCCATAGGTTTCCTTAAGGCCGCAGTATCCCCACCCCTGCAGGGTGGCCATGGGAGTGAGCAAGTAATTTCCTATTCGTTGCTGAAACCCAGGGCTAACCCACTGTATAATTTCAGTGGAGACCATCTTCATGTGACACACACTACAGCAGTGTGACTGGTGCTTCCTGGAGCTGCACAACATGTGGGCCTTCCCATCCCAGTATTCTTCCCTGTGATTTTCTGTATCTGCTCAATGCTGCATTTCATTCCCTGTTTTGGGTAATGGTCCCATAAAAACCAGAATCTTGGGAGCCATCCTTGATTCCCTCCTTTTCCTCACTTTGCTCACCAAGTCTTGTTAGTTTTCTCCTCCTAAAGTAGATAACCTCTCTTTCTCCTCACAACTACTATCCCTGATCCCTTCTTGCCTACTGAAACAATTATACTAGCCTCTGGTCTCTAAGCTGTCATTCTCCACATTACCTCCAGAGTAAATGATCAAAAGGATAACTATGTCAATTCTTCATTTAAAAAATCTTTAGTGGCCGCTGCCTGTAACAAAAAGTCCAAACTCGTTAGTAAGTCTTCTGATGCCTGCCATCTATGCATTTTGTGCTTTTCTATATATATCTTGGTGCTCTTTATACCTTTGTTCCTTTACTCCTTGTGTTTATCTTACTGGAATGCTTTTATCTGGCTTATTCTCAAAATTCAGCCCAGGTGTCATCTCCTGAGAGTTTTCCTAAACCTCCAAATGGGCCTAAGAGTCCTTTCCCTGTGACCCCATTATACCCTTTGCTAGTGTAGCATTTGTCATATTACTTGGAACTGATCTGAGTCTGTGTTTTTCCTTTTTCCCTCAAAGCCTGTAAGCTCCTGGAGGACTGAGATTTTTCATTTCCAGCATCCAGCACAATGCCAGGCATATAATAGGTGTTTAATAAATGGTTGTTGAAATAAACTTCACAGTGACTGACAGTCTTGTAAATGCAGATAAAAGGTTTCAGAAAATCAGTGTCGCATTTGCTGCTATAATTAATTTTGCCACTTGAAGCTTTGCAGTAGTGTGGGGTATAAGAGTGGGTAACAAAAGTGGATGGTGCCCAAAGTAAGTACACCTATAAAACATCAGATTGCCAGTGTCAGTTGCCAAGGATTTGAATCTTAACAAACAACTTTCTTTCCTTTGTGAAAATAAGTGATTTCTACCCTTCGTTACTGTTTAGGTACTCTTCTTAGTAAACAGCATCATTTTGCAAGGCAAGGATCTAGAGCTGCACTGTCCACTATGGTAACCACTGGCTACCTATAGCTCTTTAACTTTAAAATGAAATAAAATTTAAAATTCAACTTCTCAGTCACTAGATTTCAAGTACTCAATAGCCACATGTAGCTAGTAGTTGCCGTGTTTGAATGGCTCAAATACAAAATACTTCCGTTATCACAGAAATTTCTGTTGGCTAGTGCTGGTCTGTAGTAATAGGTGTTGGAGGTTGGAATTGAAGCACAGCTACATTTGAAAAGCAGTCAATTTATGATACATCGTGTTGTTGAATTCCTGGTACTGACCATAGTCATGAAAGGGCTTTTTCAACCAGTACTGGGAAATATTTTGAAATTCAGAGGTACTAATCTGTTATTGTTCTGTCATCCGAATGCTAAGGCAAAATGAAATTTCTAGACACTGGAGAAGGCCTCAGAGATTATCTAATCTATGAGGAAACTGCTCTAAAAGGTGAAGCAGTCAGCTATTTTAGTGGCAGAAGTCTGGGCTTCTTACCCTCAGTCCACTCTGCTGTTCCTTGGCACTTCTCAAGTTGTGTTCTCTGCTATGGCATATCTTTTCCTGTCATTGATGCCAATGAGTTAAATAAGATGACTTTTCTAAAAAGTCCCTTAATTTCAGAGGGTTGAACAGTTTCATCATGATAGCAGGTAATGATCACTAAGCTTTGGTGAAATCAATGGTGCTAATAAAAATGAAGTACTCCCAAAGACCCTGTTATTGTTTCTCACTTTCTTACAGATTCTGAGTAAGTCAGTTGTTGCTGAATGCTCCATAATTATGAAAAGAATCTTACTCTTTGCATATGGGAAGATATCCTATCTTCATTATGACTTTTTCAAGGTTGAATAATCCTGACTGCACCTGGTTTCAGCTAGTAACTTTGGGGGGAATGTAATCTTTGTTTATCATGATCTTTTTGTGGCAAATGAGGCGTAAACAGTGTCAAATGTGTTGCATGAAATGTGATATTAGTTTGACTGTAAAATGAGCTATTTGAATCTTTGAATCCAATATTAGGGTCTTTATTTTTCTTTGCATGGAATTTTGTTTTTCCATCTTTAACTGTTGTGAGATGACTTTTAATTTTCTGAGCTACTGTGATTTTTTTTCTTTTCTAATCTCCCCATCGTCCTCCCTTCCCTCTCCCCTATTTTCCCTGCCTCTTCCCCCCCAGCTGAAAATCATGCAACTCTTGTAAGAATTTTAATCATATGCAGAAATGAAAATTCTTAGTCTTATTTCTACCAGGACATTTGATAAAAGGAAGCACTGATGAGTAATCTTATGAAACTGGGGTAATTGGCCTTGTGAACAGTAGCCTTTGTGTGTGCCAGAATTTTCTTAATATCTCCGATAAGAGGTTGTGTTGATTACTAATAATTATTCACGGAGTCCGGGATTTTGCACAGTGTCTGTCCATCTCTTATGTCGACTATCAAAACTTTGGAGTCCGTTCCTATGGCCAGTTTTCATGAACAATGACTTGATGTCCAGAAAAGCATTTTTACTTCGTGGTATACATTACTTATGGATCTCAAAAGGAAGAGAGTTTGCTAAACCATCTGTTAAATTGAAGTAGAAAAGAACATTATAAGCTCTACTTATCCACCTGTGTTAAGTAGCTCTGCGGTATAAAGAGTGAGATAAAAGATTATAGTAGAACTTTGTTATGAAATATTTATTATTATATGGAATAAGAAATTTGAGATAAATAGTTTTTTTTCTTTCTTTTTTTTTTTTTTTGCAGTTTTTGGCCGGGGCTGAGTTTGAACCTGCCACCTCTGGCATATGGGGCCGACACCCTACTTTGAGTGACAGGCACTGCCTCAGATAAATTGTTTTTCGTAAGCACAGTTTTACATATAGGAAAATACCAATGTACTCTAGTTATTGTGACATGTGAACATTGGTTTTTAATCGGTAAATACAAGTACTTAAAGGGAAATTTGGAATTACATTCTCAGATTTGTAAGTTCTCACAAGAGAAAAATGAGATATGTTGGAAAATACTTTGCTTGCTTTTTTTCTTTTTTTGAGACTCTGTCTCAAGGTGTCTTACTTTGTCACCTTTGGTAGAGTGCTATGGTGTCACAGCTCACGGCAACCTCAAACTCTTGGGCTTGAACGATTTTCTTGCCTCAGCCTCCCAAGTAGCTGGGACTACGGGTGCCCGCCACAACCCCCGGCTATTTTTATTTTTTAGAGATGAGGTCTTGCTCTGGCTCAGGCTGGTCTCAAACTTGTGAGCTCAGGCAATCCACCCACCTTGGCCTCCCAGAGTGTTAAGATTATAGATGTGAGCCACTGTGCCTGGCTTCACTTCTCTTAATCTGGGTAATCTCGGTTAAAGAGAAAATGTTTATACCAAGTTAGAGAATCAGCCCATCCCCTGTCCTCTCAGTGGTTACAGATTGTATCATGATAGTGTAGTATGGCATAAGTACTGAATAAAGAACTGCTCCTGGGGAGTGGGCAGTAAATATACATTTGTTGTCAAAATGAGTTATCATGGTCATGAAGGTGTGGGCACATTTAGCATGCCTTTATGTTGCCTCTTTTATTTGATATGATTGAAATGTTTCTTTTCTTGTGCTTTTTTTATTCTTTTAGGTGTGGTATTTCTTTTTGGCAAGGTTTGGATTGAATCAGCAAAAACCCATGTGAGCTGTTGTGTTATGGTGAAAAACATCGAGCGAACACTCTACTTCCTTCCCCGCGAAATGGTAAACATTAGTGATCAACTTTTAGTTCTCAGTAGTGGTATATGCCACACTTTCTACGCTTTGCCACCAACCTTATCCTTCATAAGAACTGTGAATTCTCCTTAATCCTGATGCTTCTTCATTGTTTCCTATCTAGTAAACACTGATTGTCAGCAACTCCATTAGAGGTTGGGAAAAGTGGAGAAATGAAGTAGAGCTCAACTTTTCAACTCATTAGGGTTTAAAAATGGCCAAGTTTTGGTATAATACATTCTTTCCCCTACCCCTATTTCCATAATAACTGGAGTTGAGACTGTAAGGCTCTAAAATGTGATGTGGCATTTGGTCTAGTTTTCATGCTTTTATTGCATAGGCAGCAGTAATATTTCTTCCATGGCCATTTAACAAGGTTAGTTCTATTTGTTCTTCCTTTTTTATTGGGAGTTAACATCCCCAATCCCCTCCCAGTCCCTACTAATCTCAATTGAACCATGGAGCATCTTGGTTAGGATTTATAATACTTATTCTTACATTTTGTAGGATAGAACATATTTATGTCTGAATTGCTTTTATATAGTATGATGCCATTGGGAGGAAGTGGGCATTAGGTTTAGTACATTTCTTGCGTCTCTTTGTATCTTTGAACTCACCTGTAAGATTGCTATTAGGATGAAAATGTTTGGAGACTCGGCTTTCTGGTGGTTGAGAAGATTTTATGTACAGATACTTTTTTTTCCCTCTATTCCCCTTTCTGTGGGAAAACAGAAAATTGATCGAAATACAGGGAAAGAAACGGGAACTCCAGTTGCAATAAAGGATGTTTATGATGAATTTGATGAGAAAATAGCAGCAAAATATAAAATTATGAAGTTCAAGTCCAAGGTTTGTATTTGGTGATGAATTTTTTCCAGCTCTATTTATTTGTTGTTTGCTCTGATTTTATTAGCACATAGACGTTGCCTATCTACTTCATGTAGAATGCCTTCTATATAGCTATAATTCATTGAATGTGAATTTCATAGGTATGAATGTAAAAACAGTATATTAGATTGGTGAAAATATTTTCTCTTTAAACTGCTTGTAAAATAATGTTCATTAATTTGAGTAGAAAGATCTCATAGCAAATTAATTCCCTTCAGTGCTTGCAACATGTCTTATACTTGTTTCTTCATCTGAGAAATGGGGCTCCATTTCAAGTTATTGGAAGGGTTAAATCACTTGGTTTATATTAAGTCCTGAGAACAGTTCTTGACACGTAGCTAGCACTCAGTAAATATGAACTATATAATGCTAATTATTTAGCAAGATGGAGTTTTTAAAATATCAAACCGTGGCAAATTTAATGCATTAACATTATAAAAAATTAAATCTTTTATTGCCCCCCCTTCTGTTTCTCTAGTATCCAAGAGAGGTCCTTTCCACAGTTTGTCACTGTGTGTTTTATTCCCTGTTGAACAGGGAGAGGGTGCCTTTTTGGCTTTATTTACCTTTGTGTTGCATAACGATTCTAATGTTTAAATACAAGGGCATATATTGGATATGTAATCTTGTCAATTTAATTGGTGAAAGTTTTTGTCTTAATGATTTTTTAAATATTTACTTGCCCAGATAGTGGAAAAGAACTATGCTTTTGAGATACCTGATGTTCCAGAAAAATCGGAGTACTTGGAAGTTAGATATTCGGTAAGTCAAACAAAGAAAATTACTGGGTTTTGGTTTAGAATGACATTTTTCTATTTCTGAACTTTCCACTGGCTTTCAATTAGGAGTATTGGCAGGGTTCCTCAAGCCCATAGTTCATTGAGGTGGACTTACAGTAATGAATAATTGAAATGGATAAAATTAAGTACACAGACTATAGGTTGCACTGCTTTTCTCTGCTTTCAAGTATGCATCTTTAAATAAATAAGTTGAAACAGCAGGACTGTTTGTTAAGTGGAATGAATACCACCACATGATGGAGTTGGACATCATTAGTCTGTTGAAGTGTCCCTTGTGAGCAGTGGAAAGGTGAGAGAGGAGTGTTAGTAACATTGCTATAGGGCTGCTCTTGCTCCTGTGACAGGCACGGTCATTATTGTGGGATGTTAATTAACTGGACCTTAACCTCTTTTTACCTCTCTTGTAGTGTTTTGATTCCATGATGTTGGAAAAGGGGAACTTTTAAGAAATATTTCTGACAGTGGTGATGGAAGCGTTTTCAATGAGTCCCACTCTATTGCTTTCATTCTTCTAATGGAGTGGTACTTAGTTGGCTATTCTTTATCAGTAAGGCATATTCAGCTCTGGACAGAAATTCTCTTTTGGGGGAGCTTCTTGGCCTATTTTTCTTCTAATGGGTGTCATCAAGATGCATTATTTTGTCATTGTGAATTGGTTTTGTTTCCTACTGTGAATTGTTTTGGATTTCATTTGTGGCAAATTACATTTCATATATATCAAAGGGGTTTCTTCTGGTGCTTCACAGAGAGGCTTTTGTTTATTTCAAATATAGACTTTGGAAAATGTGAAGTAATAGTTTTAAAACAAAGATTTTTTTTTTTCTCTTTTTCAGGCTGAAATGCCACAGCTTCCTCAAGATTTGAAAGGAGAAACTTTTTCTCATGTATTTGGGACCAACACATCTAGCTTGGAACTATTCTTGATGAGCAGAAAGATCAAAGGACCTTGCTGGCTTGAAGTAAAAAATCCACGTACGGAAAAATATGTACTCTCAGACTGCTAAGAAGATTGTTGATAGAAAAGTTTTTAAAGGGAAGTCAGAGAATTGGTCTGTTTATTTTAGATTGTTCACTTTCTTTTTGGTGTGTTTGTTTCTTCAAGCTTTTCCTTGAGTGAGGATAGGAAATACATTTGGGAACACTTTATCTCTCTAATTCTTGGCAGTTTAGTCTGAGGGAGGCCTTAGTCCAAGCAGCTCTTTGGGGTGCATCCCTCATTGTTGGCATATACTTATGACCTGGCTGATCTTTGAAGGAGAAGAAAATCACTACCCAACAAGGATATGTGCATGTTTGGCCTGTTACCTGATGTTTTTCCATATTTGCTTCTATAACACTCTGTTCTATTCTTCATGAGTCTCTTAAAAATGTTTTATGATTCTTCCAAGACAGTGTTTTGGGTTTTTTCTTTTCTTTTTTCTTTTTTTTTCTTTTTTTTTTTTTTTTTTGAGATGGAGCCTCAAGCTATCCCCCTGGGTAGAGTGCCATGGCATCACAGCTCATAGCAACCTCCAACTCCTGGGCTCAAGCGAGTCTCCTGCCTCCGCCTCCCAAGTA
>CAUYQV010033630.1:0-15402 GCA_963574575.1 Galagoides demidoff | reverse complement strand
AAAAAAAAAAAAAAAAGAGAACTGATTGGAAAAACATTTTACAGGTCAACCAACAGGATTTGCCAATAGATTGAAATGGGCAGAATTAACAAAGACTAAGGTTTGGGCTAGGGTCCTCCTCATCCCACATTACCTCTTTCCTTTTACCTTCTTGGAAAAATGGCTTTTAAAAAAAAAAAAAAAAAAACAAATACTCTTTATATTGATCAGTAGTGTTTTTTGTCTTAGAAACCCTGTGGGAAATTGCAAAGGAAATGAACATCTGGCTTTGTAAACTCCTTATTGGTCTCCCCACCTCCTTCAGATCTTCTTGTTCTTTGCCTCCTCTCTTTTTCCATTTCATATTTGTATTTCCTTTATTCCACAGAGAGATCCCAATGCACTGTTTCATCTGCTCTATCTTCTCCTTGCCTCTCCTGGGCACGAAGAATGGGAATTTTGGATTGTTAGTCCAGTGTTCCACAAAGTCATCATTGAATTGCTCATCCTAATTCTGGTCCTGACTGCCCATTCCTCTGCCTCTTCACTGAACTGGGGATGAATCTGAAGTAGGAGACTAAATGACAACAGCACAAATATGCTAGGAAGTCAACTAGCTTCTCTAAGTCTCATGGCGGTTGGCTGCGTCCTTCTCTTGGCTGACATCCACTCAAGGCCTGAGGAACACTAGAATGGGCTCCTATCCTCCCTCTGTCCTGCCATCTTTCTAACTATCCTCAAGATCCAAGTGGACCAGCCACCTATCACTCTGCCCCTCATTTTATTCTGCCCTGCACCACGTCCACCTCTCTCACCATCGCACCCTAGACCTTGTAAGACCCCAACCTGTTTTATCACTGAAATGAATTCTGGCATTCTACTCTGAATGCAACCTTTCCTCCTTCTAGCTTCCTCGCCCAAAGCCACCACTGTTGTTTTATAAATCTTTCAGGAATCTGCTTTCCCCTGTCCTGTCCCTTTCTGTATAGCTTACATTCCACACCTATATCCAAAATTCCACTTTTCCTATTGTTGTCCTGCTGCCTGGCACATCCATGCCCACCCATTTTGTTTGATACCGCTGACTATTCAGTTATGGGCATGCGCAAACTTAGCACTTGTTTTCCCCATGCTTGCTCTAAACCTATACTAAATTTTCATTTTTACATCTCCATTATTCCTACACTAAATTTCCAAACATACAGCTCCACAGCCCCTCACTTCTTTCTCATTATACTTTCCTCAGGCCCTTCATTGTCATAGACTAAGTTCCTTGAGAGGAAGGACCTTATCTGAGTCTTGATTCTACTGTTAGCAGGTGGCAGTGCATGGCACTTAGTAACCACCATTATGGAGTGATGACATAATTTAAAAACTGAAACATTAAAAATAAAGTTATTTTTTATTTATTTTTTTGAAACTGAGTCTCACTATGTCGTCCTCAGTAGAGTGCTGTGACGTCTTGGCTCATAGCAACCTCTAACTCTTGGGCTTAAGAGATTCTCTTGCCTCAGCCTCCCAAGTAGCTGGGACTATAGGCGCCTACACCACCTGGCTATTTTTTGTTATTGTTGTTGCAGTTGTCACTGTTGTTTAGCAGGCCCATGCCAGTTTCGAACCCTCCTGCCTCAGTGTATGTGACTGGCACCCTAACCACTGAGCTATGGGGTACTACCAAAAGTAGAGTTATTTTTGAGTAGGAGACTAAATGACAACAGCACAAATATGCTAGGAAAAGTGAAACCATAACATTAGGTCTTCTACGAAACTTCAACTCTTTCAATCTGCCTGTGACCATGGTATAAATACACAACATATGTGGCTAATGTTAGGATCTATTTAGCAACACAGAATTTCTAAAACATAGGCTATTGTTAAGTGCTCATTTATTCATTTGTAATTGACAAATTTTTGCTTAAAAGAGCTAATACTGAAAATCACCCATTAAAAAATGCATAACATTAAATCTGTTAGAAGACACTGATTGGTATATGTCAGTATGTTTTGATTTTTTTATTTTTTTGAGACAGAGTCTCACTGTCACCCTGAATAGAATGCCATGGTGTCATAGCTCACAGTAACCTCAAATTCTTAGGCTCCAGCAGCCTTCTTGCCTCAGGCTCCCAAGTAGCTGGGACTACATGGGCCCCTCACAACACCCAGCTAATTTTTCTACTTTTATTTTATTTGTATTTATTTGAGATAGAGTTTCACTTTGGCACCCTTAGTAGAGTGCCATGCATCACAGCTCACAGCAACCTCAAACTCTTGGGCTCAAACAATTATCTTGCCTCAGCCTCCCAAGTAGCTGAGACTATAAGCACCCACCACAATGCACGGCTATTTTTAGAGGTGAGGTTTCGGTCTGGCTCAGGCTGGTCTCAAACTCCTGAACTCAGGTGATCCACCCACTTTAGCCTCCCAGACTGATAGGATTACAGGAGTGAGCCACCATGCCTGGCTGGACTTTTACTTTTAGTAAAGATAGAGCCTCATTCTTGCTCAGGTTGATCTCACCCACATTACAGGTGTGAGTCACCATGCCTACTTTATATGTCAACATCTTAAAGTATGAGGTCTCAACAATAAAGCAAATCTGTTGGAATTATGATATTAATCTTTCAACTATCTTTCATTTTTTGTTAAAAATCACCAAATGTATTAGTTAAGTTAAATCCTTAAAAATAAAAAGGCAAGCTGGGTGCAGTGACTCACAACTATAATCCCAAGGCAAGAGGATTGCTTGAGGCCAGAAATTCAAGACTTGTAGGCAAATAAAGCAAGAACCTGCCTCTACAAAAAGATTAATGAAAAAAATATAATAGCTGGGCCTGGTGAAACACCCATGTAGTCTTTGGAACTGTAGTACTTGGGAGGCTGAGACAGGAGGTGCTTTTGTCAAGAAAAATTTCAAAATTTTATCAACTTCTCTTTGATCTATCAGTTCAATCTTTAGACAAGGTCCTATGTTAAACTGCCTCAGAAAAACTTCCTCAGAAGGCTACAGTTCCAAAAATATAGTTGATTAACACTAGAGTTGTTTACTTTTCAATATATTGTTACATTTTAAAATTTTTCTCTAAAGAAGTTTATTCTAAAAACAAATCAAACTGCATGGTATATAAATCACCCTAACTTCATTATATAATTTCTATTTCTGAGATAATTACATTTCATCTATTTATTAATAAATACTAAGTATAATGTTATCTCGAGATAAGAAGAGTCGAGTATTTCTATAAATTGTTATGTTTTATACTAAATTTTCTTTTTCTTTCTTTCTTTTCTTTTTTTTTTTTTTGAGACAGAGTCTCACTTTGTCACCCTCGGTAGAGTGCCATGGCATCATAGCTTACAGCAACCTCAAATTCTTGGGCTCAAGCGATTCTCTTACCTCAGCCTCCCAAGTAGCTGGGACTAAAGGGGCCCACCACAACACCCAGCTATTTTTTTGTTGCAGTTGTCATTTGTTGTTTAGCAGGCCCATCCTGGGTTCGAACCTGCCAACCTTGGTGTATGTGGCCAGCACCCCAACCACTGAGTTATGGGCACCACGCCTATATTAAATTTTCTAATACTCATCCTTCCAATGGAAACTAAAATACATGATCTAAACATCAGAGAGACAGAAAATAATCTACTTTTTGGTACCATAAAATTTGCTTTCCACAAAAAATAAATCTTTCCCAGCGTGCAAAATTCTAAACATTAACATTAGAAATTCACTGAAAATTGCAAACAGCTGAGCACAAGAGCATCAGTATGGCCTAACTAAGGAATCACAAATAGGACATGGGAAGGTTCCCTAAAAAAGAATGAGTGAAAATAGAAACCCTTCACTGCCACACATTCAGTTAGCCCAGTTCTGCCAGTCACCCACTTTTTTTCCTCTTTTTCTTTTTTTTCTTTTTGAGACAGAGTTTATTTGTCGCCCTGGGTAGAGTGCCATGGCACACTGCTCACAGAAACCTCAAACTCTGGGGCTTAAGTGACACTCTTGCCTCAGCCTCCCAGGCAGCTGGGACTACAGGCACCTGCCACAAGGCCCAGCTATTTTTAGAGACGAGGTCTTGCTCTGGCTCTGCTGGTCTCTAAGGTTAGGATTTTAGCCATGAGCCATCGCGCCCAGCCCAGTCACCTGCATTTATGTAATATAGGCAGGTTAGGATTTCCTGGGCTAGAGGCCTTCACCTATTAGAATGTTTTCTTGTTCTCTGCTCTCATAGTCACAGTACTCCTGAGAACCAGGAAGGCAAGTATTTTTATATCCATTTTACATTTATGGGAGAGATAACCAAGAAAGCCTTAGCAGTTTCTTCAGAATCACATAGCTAACAATTCTGGCCCAGGTACAGTGGCTCACACCTGTACTACTAGCACTCTGGGAGGCCAAGGTGGGTGGATTGCTTGAGCTCACAGGTTCAAGACCAGCCTGAGCAAGAGCAAGACCCCTGCCTCTAGAACTAGCCGGGCATTGTGGCAGTCCCTGTAACAGTCCCAGCTACTGCGGAGGCTGAGACAAGAGAATCCCTTGAACACAAGAGTTTGAGGTTGCTGTGAGCTATGACGCCAGAGCACTCTACCAAGGGTGACAAGACTCTGTCTCAAAAAAAACAAAAATAATTCTGGAGTCGTGAGTGAAATTTAAACTGCTGGACCCTTCCCTAGGCTGGATCGTGAGCATAGTGGAAAGTCTCAGGGAGCTGAAACCAAGCCTACATTTGCATTCTGGCTCCACTATTTCCAATGTTTCTCTGGTGGAAGTTTTCTAACTGTAAAATGAGGTTAACATTATCCTGTCTTGCAATTTCTCAGGAGAATTAAATGAAGCAAAGTCTGCAAAAACTCTGACACAAAGTAGATATTCAACAAATGATAACACCTGACTCCCTCAAGTAGGCTGTGGAACTTTCACAAGCAATCCTGGGTTCTTCAGGATGTGTACGTGTACTGCGTATGTAGGAGATTCCATCCTAGTACTGTACAGTATACAACTGGGGACTCTTCTGTTGTATCTGGCTCCAAAATCGGACATTCCAGTCAATGGATGAGAGTTTCAAGCCACATATACACCACTTGGAGAAGGCTTCTCCCTCCTCCACCAATTACTCATATGAAGCAGTAATTGCTACTGATTCACTCTGCCACCGCTGCAGGCCACATAAAGGTATTACTTAGATAATGTATACCAAATAAGGCTTGTCTTTAAAGAAGATTTCTTTTTTAAAGAAAAGAGAATCTTGGCCAGGCATGGTGGCTCATGCTTATACTTCTAGCACTTTGGGTGGCTGAAGCAGGAAGATCGCTTGAGGCTGATCGTTCAGATCAGCCTCGGAGATAGTGAGACTCCATCTCTATAAAAAAATGTTAAAAATTAGCCAGGCGCTGTGGTGCACCTGTAGTCCTAGCTATGCTGGAAGCTGATGGTGGTTGAGGATTACCTCAGCCTCCCAACTAGTTTGGAATAAAGGTGTGTGCCACTTCACCCAGCTCCTTGACCAATTTATTTTTTAAATATTAATTATAAACATGAAATTAATGTAGATAATTTTAGTTAATCACAAATACATTTGTTCTCATTAAAGAAATGAGGCTGATCTCAAAGTCTAAATACAACATAATAATCGTAAATCTATCATCATAATTAGTAAACCAGAAATAAACCAAAATATACCAGGTTTACTAGAGATTTGAGTAAAACCCACTGATGCCTCTAACATTCCATTAGTGAATTTTCCATTTAGAATTCATTTCAAGCTGGGTATGGTGGCTCATGCCTATAATCCTAGCACTCTGAGAGGCCAAGGAGAGTGGACTGTTTCAACTCAGGAATTTAAGACCAGTAGGAGCAAGTACAAGACCGTATCACTACAAAAAATAGTAAAAATTAGCTGAATGTGGTGGTGTGCACCTGTAACCCCAGTTACTTGGGAGACTGAGGCAAGAGAATCTCTTGAGCCCAAGAGTTTGAAGTTGCTGTAAGCTGTAATGCTGCCATAGCACTCTACCCAGAGCAACAGAGACTTTGTCTCAAAAAAAAAAATTATTTTTTTCTCCTCTAATTTAGAACTTAAAAAGCAGTTAAGTTCCTTCAGTATTTATAACCAACAGAGGTATAAAACAGTGATAAAAAATAAAAGGGTGGTAATGAAACAAGCTTAAAAATTAAATAATTGGCCAAATAAGGTTAAAAATTAAATAACTGAATCAGGGAGGTCCAAGAAGTTTTTCTAAAAAATCTTACTAAAAATTGCCTATATAGTTTTGTTTGGGGACAAGGTCTTAACTCCATAATCTGAGCTAGAATGCAGTGCTAACATTACAGCTCAGTGCAACCTCAAACTCTCCTGGGCCCACGGGATCCTCCTGCCTCAGCCTCCCCAATAGCTGGGACTATAGGCCCCCACCACCACACCCAGCTAATTTTTCTATTTTTCATAGAGAGGAGCGTCTTACTCTTGCTTAGGTTAGTCTCAAACTCCTGACCTCAAATAATCCTCCTGCCTTGGCTTCCCAACGTGCTAAGATTACAGGTATAAGCCACCACACATAGCCAAAATTGTTGATTTTTAATTACACCTAAACCTTGTATTCATTTCTTAAATAGCGACTGGTCAGGTTATGTGAGTATTCCAAAAGATCTCCCCATCTGTTCCCCAACTATTCAACAGTGGCATACCATTTAGAGCAGTCTCGCCCACCTCAGCACTACTGACATTCTGGGTTCGATAACCCTTTATTATAAGGGCCTATTTGGGGCACTGTGGAATGTCTAGCAACATCCTGGTTTCTCCCCACTAAATGCCACTAGAGAACAAACTGGCTCCAAGTTGTAGTAATCAAAAATGACTCCAGATACAGCCTGCCCAATTTCCCCCCGGGGGGGGGGGGCAAAAGTGAAAACCACTGATTTAGTCATTCCTTCGATGTTTTTATCTGTACAAGACCCTTGTTAAAGTACACATACATTCCCTAGAATAGCTAAACATGAATCTAATAGTAATTGGTAACATTTCTGAACACTTAATTGAATAAGCCCTTGTCCCATGTGGTAGGTACTTACAAGGACCACCTCATACAATGAGGAAGTTCAAGAACATGAAGTAACTTCACTTCCATCCAGTGCCAGAGCCAAGATTTTAAATTAGGTCTAACTAACCAAGCTTTCTATATGGATGTTTCATAAGGCCACTAGACCTCTGAAGAGAGATGGCATAATGGAATACTGGAGTTAAAAACAAAACAAGGCTGGGATACAGTGACTCACACCTGTAATCCTAGCACTCTGGGAGGCTGCGGAGGGTGGATTGGCTGAGCTCAGGAGTTTGAGACCAGCCTGAGCAAGAGCAAGACCCCGTCTCTACTAAAAATAGAAATTTAGTAAAAATAGAAAATTAGCTGGGCGATGTGGCAGGTGCTATAGTCCCAGTTACTTGGGAAACTGAGGCCAAAGTATCTCTTGAGCCCAAGAGTCTGAGGTTGTTGTGACCTATGATGACACCATGGTACCCAACACCAGAGCAAGAGTGAGAGAGACTGTGTCTCAAAAAAAAGAAAGAATTTGAGGGTACTTAGTTTTGTTCTTTTTGCCTTTATCATCTAGAATAGTGCCTGGTACATAGTGGGCACCCAAATTTTGCTCAGTGGATTGATTTTACAAAACTAAACCAGTGAAGTATGAATTAAGGACCTCTGGGAATTAAACAGATTTTGATTAAGATGAAAAAAGAAAGTGCTGAAGCACAGGTAAAGGAATTTTAAGACAGTGCTTCTCTAAACTTAATTTAATGCAATGCAGGTTCTGCTTCAGTAGACCAGAGGGTAAGGCTGAGACTCTGTGTCTAACATCCTCCTAAGCGATGCCAATGTTGCTGGTCCACTTTCACAGCCAGGCCCTAGACAACCAACAAGTACATTTGGGTAGGATCTAAACTGCTTTGCACTGAGATGGGAATCAGGGCCAAAAAGGACTAATTAGATGAGTTTCTTATTAATGAAAAGTGTCTGCCATATCTCTGTATTGCTTTCTTTCTTTTTTTTTTTTTACAGTTTTTGGCTGGGGCTGGGTTTGAACCCACCATCTCTGGCATTTGGGGGCCAGCACCCTACCCCTTTGAGCCATGGATGCTGCCCTGTATTGCTTTCTTTTCAGCTTCTCTAAGGCTGATGAGATGGTGCATGGAATAACTTTACGAAATGAAGAATTTGGGGGGTGGCACCTATGGCTCAGTGAGCAGAGCACTGGCCCCATATCCCAAGGGGCCTGACCCAAGCCAAACCACAACAAAAAAAAATAGCCAGGCGTTGTGGTGGGCGCCTATAGTTCCAGCTACTTGGGAGGCTGAGGGAAGAGAATCGCCTAAGCCCAAGAGCTGGAGGTTGCTGTGAGCTGTGATGCCACAGCTCTTTACGGAGGACGACAAAGTGAAACTCTGTCTCTTAAAAAAAAAAAAGAAAAGAAATGAGGCTTGGCACCTGTGGCTCAAGCTGCTAAGGCACCAGCCACACACACCTGAGCTGGCGGGTTCGAATCCAGCCCAGGCCCACCAAACAATGACGGCTGCAACCAAAAAATAGGCGGGTGTTGTGGCGGTGCCTGTAGTCCCAGCTACTTGGTAGGAGGAGGCAGGAGAATTGCTTGAGCCCAGGAGTTGGAGGTTGCTGTGAGCTGTGATGTCACAACCCTCTACCCAAGGCAACAGCTTGAGGCTCTGTCTCAAAAACAAACACACAAAAAAAAGAAATGAAGAATCTGAGATCTCAACATTAAACAATCTTATACACATCATCTTTTTCATAATGCAATGACCATCTATATATATTTTAGTCTTGTTTGAGAATATACCGAAATTTGTATTTATTTATTTTATTTTGAGACAGTGTCTCAAGCTGTCACCCTGGGTAGAATGCCGTGGCATCATAGCTCACAGCAACTTCCAACTCTTGGGCTCAAATGATCCTCTTGCCTCAGTTTTTCTATTTTTAGAAGAGACGAGGTCTCACTCTTGCTCAGGCTGGTCTCTAATCCACAAGCTCAGGCAATCCACCTGCCTTAGCCTCTGAGAGTGCTAGAATTACAGGCATGAGACATCCTGCCTAGCCTACTGAAATTTTTAATATTAAAATATGTATCTAGTTTAATTTCTGACTGCCATAGAAGTAGCAAATACAATATACCAATGACTGGCTCGGCGCCTGTAGCTCAGCAGCTAGGGCACTGGCCACATACACTGGGGCTGGCAGGTTCAAACCTGGCCTGGGCCTGCCAAACAACAATAACAACTACAACAACAAAAAAATAGCACTGGGGTGGGAGCCTGTACTCCTAGCTACTTGGGAGCCTGAGGCAAGAGAATCACTTAAACCCAAGAGTTTGAGGTTGCTGTGAGCTGTAAAACACCAAAGCACTCTACCTTGGGCAACAGAGTGAGACTCTCAATAACAAACCAAAACAAACAAACAAACAAAAATATCAATGACTAAGCTATCAAAAGATTATCAAAAGTTTTCTTTTCCACAGTCATTCTGCTTCAATATTACTTAATGCAAGACATACAGATTTTTTAATTTAGTAGTTGGTAGATTATGAGCAGTTGAAAATTAGGAGATTGAAAGAGCTAAATGGAGGAGGGAATACATTCCAAGTACAAGACCAGATGGTTGTCCATGCAGTTTCAATTTGGGCAATAACTTAATTGAGACTAAAATCAAAAAGAGCAGTGATTGTCAGTCACTTCCCAGGTATAAATTATGTTTACTTCTGAGATCCTCTGGTAACAGTAAAATGATCCATTTATTTTTATTACAAAAGGCAATTCTTGGCCAGGAATGGTGACTCATACCTGTAATCTGGAGGCCAAGGCTTGGGGATCACCTGAGCTCATGAGTTTGAGACCAGCCTAAGCTAGAGGGAGAACCTGTCTCTAAAAAAAAAAAAACAAAACAAAACAGGTGGCATCCATAGTCCCAGTTACTTAGGAGGCTGAGGCAAGAGAATTGCTTGAGGCTTGTGCCCATAGCACAGTGGTTACACCACCAGCCACATACACCAAGGCTGGCAGGTTAAACTGGGCCCAAGCCTGCTAAACAACAATGACAACTGCAACAAAAGAATAGCTGGGCGTTGTGGCAAGCGCCTGTAGTCCCAGATACCTGGGAGGCTGAGGCAAGAGAATCGCTTAAGCACAAGAGTTGGAAATTGCTGTAAGCTGTGACACGAGGGCAATCTACCAAGGGTGACATAGTGAAACTCTTGCCTCAGCCTCCCAAGTAGCTAGGACTTTAGGTGCCCACCACAACATTCAGCTAATTATTTCCTATTTTTAATAAAGACATGGGGTAGGGGGGGCTGGTCTTGCTCTTGCTCAGGCTGGCCTGGAACTCCTTAGCTCAAGCAATCTGTCCACTTCAGTCTCCCAGAGTGCTATGATTACAGGTGTGAGCCACTGTGCCCAGCCTGTGACACTATATTTATAAAAGAAAAAAAAGATTAAAACTTAGATTCGTTATAATTTCCAGCTATTTATTAGTATGCTTCTGCTAATCTAATGCTTTCATAGAACAAATGGCAGACAGAAATAACAGAATTTCTAAGAGATCCAAGGAACGAACTAAGTTTATGATTACTTTAGTACACTCTATTAAAATAATGCACTAAAGTGATAATTTTTGAAAGATAATTTCATATGTTCACAATGTAATTACTTAGTTAGCCTTAAAGTATTTAATTTCCACCTTTCAATATACAAGGCGACCATAACAGCCCTGTAGGTTTCTAGAACTGCACTGTAATCTTACCAAATGAAAATTTCAATGTTCTTCAAGAAACAGTTCTGACTTACATTATAAATCCAAACAACTGCTGCTGTCCAACAGTTGGAAAGCCACTTAAAAGAACTTTAGTGCCTCTTCTTAAAAAGGGAGTGAAACTAGATATGCCTTATACTTTATGTGGAAAAAAAACTCTGTTCTTGGAAACCCCGTTTTTCTAGGCACATTTATCAAAAATGAACTTTTTCAAACCTCACGTCAGGTAGGCACTGGTTTGCTTCCTATTGATAGGCTAAACTTTCTTTTCTTTTCACAATGTTAACAGCTCTAAACACATTAATCTTATTTATTGCAGAACAATGTCCCCACCATCTGCTCTTGCTAGTATTCCATCTGAAAAATGTATTTTTAAAAAATATATTCAATCCCCAGTAAATTTTGGTTCTAAAGATTTTATGACAAAGCAAGTGCATGGGGGGAGGGAAGCAGTGAGAACAAATCTGATCATCTAAATAACTATTTATAAATGGCTTATAAATAAAATCACTACCTGAAATACAAAAGGCAATTCTACACAGATTTTCAGTTTCTGCTCTCACATTCAACTGCCAAAACTCCAACTAATATTTCAGGACTGAACATTTTTAACAAACAGTACTTTCAGACCAAAATGTTTTTTGTATTTTAGTTCCAGATGGAGTACTCGTTCAGCTGCGTGAATGACTGAATATAATCCGATGATCATTCACTATTATAAAATGCAAACAGTTTTGGTTTGAAAATCAGAAAAACAATTTCCACTATTAAATGTCATGGGGAGACTTGAAATGACTTCATTTATACAGCTCATTCTATGAAATTTCATTTGTATATTTTATAGGACTTTAATAACACATGTAGATGACTGGACAGGGTTTAAAAGCAAAAAATGTTTTCTTTCTTTTTTTTTTTTTTTAATAGTCAGTCTCATTTTGTCACCCATGGCATCAAAGCTCACAGCAACGTCCAGCTCTTGGGGCTTAAGCAATTCTCTTGCCTCAGCCTTCCAAGTAGCTGGGACTACAGGTGCCCATAATGCCTGGCTATTTTCTTTGTTGCAGTTTGGCTGGGGCCAGGTTCAAATATGCCACCCTTGGTATATGGGGCTGGCCCCCTACTCACTGAGCCACAGGCGCTGCCCAATGTTTCCTATTATAATTCTTTTTTACTACTTAATATTTAGGTAAGAATCAAAATATCTTTTACCTTGTATTAAAAATCAGTTGTTTATAATAGTATTTTTTTTCTAAATTAAGATATTCATCCATACTGTGGAATTACAGTAATTCAAGATTTTAAGTTTCACAAGATAAAATTTAAAAGTTCTTATTAGAAAAGACTATTAACCAAGGCAATCCTTTTTCTCTCATCTTTTCCTAAATGCTACCTTTTCTCCTTTTTTATAGGACACTTACAGCAGCAGCATCCAAAAAATACCATAATGTCCTTCATTAATAGCCTTTCTCTCACCTTCCCAAATATCAACTTGATTTAGAAGTTTAACAAAATCGAAGAGGAAACAAAATGAAAAACTCTTTAATGTTCTACTTATTCTACCTAGCCACTACAAATTAAAATTTAATTTTGCTTTCATATATATTCCTATGATTCACCAGCAGTAAACCACAGGAACCCATTATGTCTTCCAAACGTATCTATTTCAAATCTTTAAGGTCTTTTAAGTATATAACCATGGTAAACATGTCCATTAATATTAATCTCCTTAGATCCTTTTTCATTCTGGCTTTACACAATAGTCCTTCCTTCCCTTTCAAAGACAAATCTGCCACAACTGTTTTAATAGCTTTTTACACTATGTTCAATACTTACAGGATTTTTTTACATTTCTTCAACTAAATCCTAAACCATCTATGTTAAGTGTTATCACACCCTAAGTTTTTACTTACTAAGAATAAGGGACAACTTACAAAGTTAGTGTGTAATGGTTTTGAATCAGCTTTGCAAGTTTTCAGAACTAAACCTTTAGATCAAATTACCAACATAAACACTCATAAAAAAGACACAGCTAAATAGTCCAAACGTGAATGAACATAGAAATGTGTATATCTTAGTAGACTTCATAAACAAGAGATTAAACACTGGAAACTCTTGGGGTTATCCCTCAAATACAAAGGAATAAAACTCCTCAGTGATTTACTTGACAAACAACATAATCCTTAATATATTAACACAGTATCACTGAACTATTAAAATATTTACAAGTGAAAAGCAGCACAAGATCACTTTTGTTTTAATGTATTTATGCAGTGCTCTGAACCTTGCTTAGTTTTCTAATGTGCTTATTACGACTGAACAGAATTTACATAGTGGGCCTATTATGCAAACAATTTCATAATTTTTATTCCTATAACTTATTCACTGTCAAGATGAAAACTTCAGGTCTCATCTTAGTCTGCTTTCTAATCTATTCTCAGCACCTTTGTTGTTTGGGCCACTAAGTGAAAAACTGCAAGCCTCAGAAAGACTCTTTGCTGGCGGCACCTATGGCTCAGCATGTAGGACGGCCCCATATACTGAGGGTGGTGGGTTCGAACCCGACCCTGGCCAAACTGCAACAAAAAATAGCCAGGCAGGCGCCTGTAGTTCCAGCTACTAGGGAAGCTGAGGCAAGAGACTCACCTAAGCCCAGGAGTTGCAGGTTGTGCCAGAGGACTCAACTGAGGGAGATAAAGTAAGATTCTGTCTCTAAAAAGAAAAAAGGAAGGGAAAAAAAAAAAAGAAAGAAAGGCTCTTTGCAGTTCCACCATGAAACAGATCAAGGTCATGGGTTATCTATTCATGGTCCACAACGATACCCATTTGCAGTTCTCATTATCCTCCAAAAAGAAGGAACTCTCTTTCAAATGTTTGCACTTGGCTTCCTTATAGGAAGAGCCTAGTTTATGCACAAACAAAACATAAAAGTTATACTGCTGACTTTGTCATTCAATTTTGCAATCTACTCTTAAAAAAAATTAATCTGAAAATGTTACTTCCAGACTTTTCCAAACTGTTTATCCTAAAACTCAATATTAAAACTTCAGCGTCCATTTAAAACTTTTAATTTTCTAATAAAGCTTATAAAACAAGATTCTTATCTAATGTCGAATAAACAAATTAGCTAGTCACGGGTTAAAATTGAAGAACACTTTACAAAGCAAAATGTAAAAAAAAAATTAAGAGTTCCAACTTTTTACAATTACTCACACTTCTCCTTTGTCATAATACGTGCCCTTATACACCGTACTTGTAAATTGATTTCTTGGTAAAGGGAGAATGTGGATTTAGAGCTTTGGTCTTAATTCCTAAATTCTGTGCATGTTCACATATCACTAATTTTGACGGCGATTGCTTTGGCAAGAAAAAAGTTATTTGAAATTCTTACCAACCAATGGAACCTGTAATGAGTACTGAAGAAAAAACTTAATCCATAAACACAAAGATTAGCGATCTTTTTCCTAGATTGGGAATGTAAACAGAAGTTCACCACAGTTGTCTGTTAAGAGTTATTTATTAATTGTTCCACAATAGTTCTAAAGTTCAGAACAAACCAAAGTACTGAAATAAGTCTTAACTGAAAGAGTAACAATACATGAAGAAGAGTTCTCCAATGAAAGATCTTTTAAATTCTTTTAGTTACTTAAATTCTCCAGGACCACTGTCTAACTGTAAGTACATTTGTATTCCCTATTTTCCTTCAAAACTTATCACTTTTCTTCTCCATTCTCAAATATCCCTTGCTTCTCTTAACATTCAACCCCTGTCCATTATCCTCTTATTCTCCACAAACACAGAAAACAAGTTTTCCCCTTTACAGTATAAGGTCCAACTCATTAAAGTTTTCTCCAGCTATTTATATGCACTTCCCAAGAGGTACCTATTTCAACATGTAACATACTTTCCAAGGCTTATCTTGCATAGTACATTTTAACCTAGCTAGTCACACTCAGGCCATATGAAGTAGTCTTAATGTTACTAAGAACTCAACATTATTCCCCAGGTAAAAAAAGGTGCAAAATGGTTATGGGTTTTTGTTCACTTTTGCAAGTACTTCTGTGGGAATCTATGCTGTGCAGCTAAAGAACCAGTCATTGACTCTAATTATCACACACTGGGAACACATCTTTGTTGATGGGAAATACTAAATCACTGTAAAGTCCAGCACTTGTATGATAGTTTATTATCAGATGAGAAAGTGCACAAAGAATTATAAAATCTGTCCAACTCATTATTTCACTATCATAAAATTCTATGGCTTTTTTAACTGAATGTATTCCATAAATGCTAAGTAGTTAAAACTCTAGACAAATAAACTTTTAAAAGTACCCCCTAATATCTGAGGATCTTTAGTTTAGGCATTAACTTTCTAATTATTTGCACAATAAAACTTCAATATTCAGGCAATCTTCGAAGGCAGGAATTCTTAACCTGGGATCCACAGCTGAGAACTTTCTTGAGGGCTGGGGATTGGCTTATAAATTATCACATGCAGATGCCACTCTGCTGTGTATGGGTGGTGGAGGGAACATCAATTCTATCAGCTGCCCAAAGAATCCATGACCCCCCAAAATGTTATGCAATAGTACTTCCCTGCTTGAAGGAGTCAAAGTTTCA